>JYFJ02005582.1:0-24046 GCA_000934665.2 Catajapyx aquilonaris
AGACGTAATTAAAGCGATTCGCCGATTTTCGTCAAAATCTGACAACCCAAGGGTCAATTTTCCTTAAAAGCTCGGTGAATTGACATGGAATGACCCATTGATAGTATCAGAAAGTTCAGAATTTTCTCAATCGAAATAGTCATTTAAAAAACTCTCCTTTGTTGGATGTGTCCAAGTAATATTATCGCTACAACTGTTTAAATAGTGGCAATCTGACTATTTGCATGTTACGTCGATGGTATCAAATGCCCAAAATTTTATGACAGCCGGACAGTTTTGCATTCTTGCATATTTGGCATATTTTAATTCGAGTTTGCCTTACAAACTTCACAGAGGCAGGCTTCTAATTTGCTTAATAGCGAGACACGATAGTATCGCAACCGCTTCAGAAAATTTTCTCATTCCTTGTAAAACGTGTGCTTTGCAAGCCTTGCAAATTCCGCAAGCACTGCCTCTAAGGAAAAACACCCCACCCCCCCTTCTCCCAAGAGATTAATGACGCAACTTGAGAGAGAGTTTAGCAGGAGGAGGAGACCCCCTCTCCCGGATTACACGGAAGACAGCGTTCCTCAACATTGCATATAGGTTTCAGGAGTTGAGGCGCGCATTCATCCAGTTCTACCCCCTAATTAGTGTCATTAGCCCACATCCACTTGTGGCTTGAACTGGAGGTAAACGGACCTTGTTTGCAAAAAAATTTGCAGACATTAAGCAATGGGTGATACCAATAGTACATAAGTCTATCTGTCATAATCGCATGTTTTGTGGTACTCTATGAATTGATGTAATGTCAATGGGTTAGTATAACTATAAATCAACAACAGCGTAGCAGGGCCGGAAAAATTTACAGTTTTAGCACGGCGCGATACCAATAGTACATAAGTATATCCATATTAATCAAATGACTTATTATACTGTATGAATTTAGATAATGTCAACGGGTTATAATGGCAATAAATCAACAACATACCGTGCCTGGCAGGGCCGCAAAAATTCAGTTTTTAAAATTAATGCGCGATACCAATAGTGCATCAGTATATCCGTCTTAATCGCATGTTTTCTTATACGCTATGAATTTAGGTAATGTCACCGGGTAATAATGGCAATAAATCAACAACATACCGTACCTGGCAGGGCCGCAAAAATTCACAGTTTTTAAAATTAATGCGCGATACCAATAGTGCATCAGTATATCCGTCTTAATCGCATGTTTTCTTATACTGTATTAATTTAAGTAATGGCAATGGGTTAGTATGGCAATAAATCAATATCAGCGACGTACCCTGCCTGGCAGGGCCCAGTACTGCCGCGGTCACCCAACCTTTCGGAGCAAAGTTGTGTTTTTGCAAACAGTTTTTGCAAGGAAAATCATATTTCTGCCCTATTCTTGTCGAGTCTGGCCGCACAAATGCTTCTGGAACCATAAAAGACGCTGGCAAAGACAAACGTCTTAGCTTTAAGAAAAAGCGACGAGGTTACATCGGACCACAAACCATTACGGCAGCAAGTTTGTTGGAGAGAAAACGACGCTTGACTTTTGTATCCAGTGGCATTGGAGTGCCCTCTGGAGTGCCCCTGCCTGCTGCACCAAAACACAAGAAAACTGACCGACTCACCACTTTTATTATTTCTTGCCTGTTTGTTGGCAAGGTTCCTAGTTCCTCTTGCTTTCTTATATCGGATTCTGTTGGTTGCTAGGAGAGGGAGAGTAAAAAGTATTGTGTTTTTTGACTGCTTTGTAGCCTCGGAACATGGCCAGGGAGCGCAAAAATGGCGGAGGAACTGTCGATACTATCACCAGATTGGCTTCTCTCCAGTAATTTATCGTTTTGCAATAAGCTGTTCCGTAATTTTGAAGCGGGAAGTGACGTAATGCAATTTTTTTTGGGAAGTATGAGCCATTATTAGAGTCGCATCAGAACTATCAGATAATAGATATTGATTCTAATGCATATAATCGATGGAATAGTTCAGCATTACTTCACTGGAACACTTGCTATTCGACTCTCCCGAGTGATAAATATTCAATACAAATAACGCCACGTAGTTTCTCTCAGGTGAAGCACTATTTCCATCGATACTATCACTAGATTGGCTTTTCTCCAGTTATTCATCGTTTTGGAATAAGCGGCTGGGTAATTTTGAAGCCAGAAGTGATGTAATGCATATTTTATTTGGAAGTATGGACCATTAGAGTCGTACCATCAATAACTATCATAAAAATATATTATCGATAGAATTGTTCAGCATTATTTCACTTCAACACTTGCGATTCGACTTGATCAGTTATAAATATTCAATACAAATAACTTGTACTGTTTCTCTTCTGTGACCCACTATTTTCATCACTTCTTGTCGATACCATCACCAGATTGGCTTCTCTCCTGCTGTTCGCCCTAACACTTTCAGGTAGCCAAAATGGTCACTTGCAATGCTTGCTTATTACAGTAAATTGTTCGTTTGTCGATAGTATCTACCTGATTGGCTTCTCCCTCTAACGTTTCCGAGAATATTCACTAGCAAGGCGTCGTCGACAAGTATTTTGGCCGTATTTGATAGCAAGATTTACGCAAAAGGCTGCGTCTCATCTCCCCTCAGCTCCTGAGTCGTCCCTATCAAATTATCTCGCAGCCTCGCAGATGGCAGATAATGAGATTTAGGCAACCTTCTCTTTTCCCTCCCTCCCCTTCACCTCCTCCTCCTCTCCCCTAGCAACCCCCTCCTCCCCCCTAGCTATTCACCGAGATGTCTTGGTGGAGAGAGCAGCTTCGCGAATCTTACTGCAGGCTTAATTATCTCGTCCAGTATAGTCCAGCACTTGCGAAGATGGAGTCATCTGCAATGCCGTTTACAGTGGGTGGCGACTGGGTGGGAAAGGGAATTGGAAAGTTTCTCAAACCAGATGGAGCTACTTGGTTAGTAGCGGTTTAAAATAACTGGTTAGTTGGGGCCCAGCAGTTGGATATTGAGATCTATCGATACAATGGTTTGGGGTAGATGATGAATTATACTACCGTATCATTTGTGTTGATACTGTAGTTTGAGTTCGATTATGAACCATTCTGTTTTTGTATCGATACTATAGTTTCACTGTTGATAGCTGAAAATACTAGGGTTTATATCGATATCGACCAATACTAGGCCTATAGTTTCGTCGGTACTGGTAGACACTGTAGTTTGCGTTCGATTATAAACGATTATATTGTTGGTATCGGTATTATTGTTTCAGTTTCGTTAACTGCAAATATTATTGCTTCAGTTTCGTTAACTGCAAAATATTATTGTTTCAGTTTCGTTAACTGCAAATATTATGGTTTGCAGTGATATCTATCAATACCATAGTTTGTGTCGGTACTGGTAGATACTCTAGTTTGCGTTCAATTATGAACTATTATATTGTTTGTATCGATACTATCGTTTCACTTTGGTAACTAAATATTACGTCTTGTATCTATACTCATCGATACTATAGTTTGTGTTCGATTATGACCGTAATAATGTTTGTATCGAAACTATCGTTTGTGTTTCCGTAACGGTCGATACAATGGTTTACGTCGATACTGAGCGATACTCTATTTTTTGTTCACTATGACTAATTCTATTAATATTATTGTATCGAAACTATTGTTTGGGTTTCGACACTATGCTTCATGTCGATAGTGATCTATTACTGTGTAGGTGAGTTTCGATACTGATCTATACTATATTTTGTGTTCGATTATGACCATTCTATTGTTTGTATCGAAACTGTTCTTTGTAGTTCGGTACCGGACGATACTATAGTTTCCTGTCGAAAGTGACTGTAGGTGTGTTTCGATACTGAACGATACTAATTTTGTTTAAATGCCGATCGATACTATCTGTTGTGTCAAAAACGTATTAATATCGAACATTACTCACCCAAACGTGACGTCACGCTCGCCTAACGCAGTCACCGTGATTAATAATCGAAAATTTGGCTCGCCTGTCCCGTTTCGTTATCGGTGACACGGAATATGAAGCTTGTTACACACCTCAATTATTTCGCTCTCTAATCACATTTTGGCGTATAAGTTTGTGCCAATTTTTTCGGGTACTGCAACGTAACGGTTATTTGCGCAGGGTAGCCAACATGCCAGGTTAGAACTGCCATTAATATTGGTTTCGAAGGTAAACATATCGCTTTCCCCTGTGTGGAAGGCCTTTTTGATGAATACCATGCGATGGCGTAGGTGATGAATGTTCACCGTTGTCCCTCGTCCATATCTCAGTTTGATGTGTCTAGACAGTTCTGAGTAAAACGTCGGTTTGCGTCAGCGTTTTCTACGACACCTGTCAGGTAACGTGATGACGTGAAGGAACCGCAACATTAATCAGTGAGGCCCCCCTGTTTAAAATTACTGGGTGATGCCAAGGGAAAAGGCCAGGCCTACCTTCGAGTCATCGATGTTTTAATGAGATTTGGACACCCCCGGTACCTCACCACAGGTACAACCGGATCTGTTCGTATCCGTTTGATACCTCTTCTAGGTAGGACGGAGTAGTGGCAACAGCGCTTCAATGGGTCGTACTTAACATAGCTGTCTGTTTTGTAGTAGCAGTTTGATATCTGGTAGCTGATATTTGATTCATAAGGTTATTTTAGCAGCGATTTATTTGCTAAGAGAGCGTTTATGTAGCTGTTATTGTCAATAATTAGGAGTTACTTTGATTTCCTAGTGGTTGTCATAATAAGTAATAAATTGTTGGTATTGTATCAGTGATTTTCATTTACTAGCAGTTATATTACTAAATAATGGATTTTATTTTTGACGTCATTTGCTTAGTGGTATGTAGTTAATTCCATTCTATTCGTGATTACAATAGCTGTAATTGTCAGATTAACATAATATTTTTCTCTGTTAGCAGTTGCATGATTAAATAACGGTTAGTGAATTTTTAGCAATTATTTACTTGCGAGGAAAATTTTCCTTTTAGCATGATTTTTGGTAGCTGTTTTTCTCACTAATTAGCGATAATTCGCATAATATTATGTATGACTCCGAATTGTTAAATAACTGTTATTTGAAATTTTAGCAACTGTTTTGCTCGCAGCTTGTTCCTCAATTTTTAGAGATTTCACTGTGTCGCAGTTATTCTTCATTTTAGCAGTAACTTCAACATATATAAGCTATAATTTTAATTTCTTGGCGGCTATTGACTTCATTGCAATCATGTTCATTTTAGCAGTGATTAAAAGCAAGCAGCAGTTCTTTTTAATACTTAGCAATAAATTGCGTTATTTTCAATTTTTAACAGTGAACTGCAAGCAGTGATTTTATATTCTTAGCGGTAAATTGCTATCAGTGGTTTTCATTTCTTATCAGCGAAATGCTGACAGTGATTTTAAATTCTCATCCGTGACTTGCTAGCAGTTATTTTCAGTTCTTAGCGTTGAATTTGCAAGCAGTGATTTTCAATACTTAGCAGTGAATTGCTCCAGTTATTTTCAGTTATTAGCAGTGAATTGCTCTCAGTGATTTTAAATTCTCATACGTGACTTGCTAGCAGTTGTTTTCATTTCGTAACAGTGAATTGCAAGCAGTGAGTTTAAATTCCTAACAGCGATTTTCAATTCTTAGCAGTGAATTGCTCGCAGTTGTTTTCATTTCTTAACAGTGAATTGCAAGCAGGGATTTTAAATTCCTAGCAGTGAATTGCTCGCAGTTATTTTCAGTTATTAGCAGTGAATTGCTATCAGTGATTTTAAATTCTCATACGTGACTTGCTAGCAGTTGTTTTCATTTCCTAACAGTGAATTTGCAAGCAGTGATTTTTTAGATTCTTAACGGTGAATGGCTCGCAGTGATTTTCAATCATTAGCAGCGAATTTCTGGCCATTATTTATCTTACCACAACAATCATATTTATCTGCACGAACAATTTGAATGGACCCCTATACTCCCTCTGAAAGAAAAATGGGTACTAAGCGGGCCCGACCCCAAAAATATCCGCATGTCGCCACACACCAGAGTGGGTGGTAGGGTGGGTAGGGTGTGGGTGGGCATAAAATCGCAGAAGGGTCCTTTCGTTTACTCAACTCTTCTCCTTTTCTGGCGCACCGGAGCGAGAAATCGATATTCAGCCGCGGTCGGTATTTCGGGGAGGAGGGTCCTTCCCTCCTCCTCCTCCTCCTCTCCCCACCACCACCAAGAACGGACCTTTCATTCCACCAAAAACCCCCAAGATTCTTCTGCCAACTTGGCATTCCTGCACCTTCAAAAGGGGGGATGTTTTACTCCAGCAATCTTACTTCTAAAAAAAAAAATTAAAAAAATTTGTGTCATTTTGTTTTCCTTAATTAAAATCCTCCCCTTGCAGAGTAGGGGACTAATTTCCTTATTTACCCCACCGGTGCAAGTTATATAGGGAAGCAGCTTGCTGTTTGTTGCTCGGACCCGGTCCCAAATAACGACGGGTTTTTGGGTGGGGAGGGGGGGGACAAAAAGATGTCCCAGGAATTTTGGCCATGTTTGCTGCCTCAGGAGCTTTGTTATGGATCATTACAAAGGCGGGGATACCAGACTACAGGGTGTCCACTCACAAGTTATGCCCAATTGTAACAACATCTGCGTTAAATACTTCAGTTATTTACCGGTACCGTAGGCCTACTTCAAATTAATGTTGCTACAGAAATGTTAATACAGCATTTACTTGTATTAGCCATTTTGGGCCAATAAACTGCTTATTACTAAACTATTACTTTCATTTGTTAATTTGAATATTAGTTCTTACTTTCATTCGTCAATATTTGAATATTAGTTGCTACTTTCATCAGTTAATAATATATTAATATAATCTGCTTTTTATTAGCTAGTTTAAATATTGGCTGCTCTTTATTAGAGCTAATAAATGGGCAGCGAATATTTAAAGTAGCTAATAAGAGCAGTTGATATTTAATATTGTTTAAGCCATTAAATTACTGTTTAGATATTAGCTGTTGCTGTATTTTGATTAATTTACATGGTAGCTGCTACCTTTCGTTAGCTGATTCATAACCTATCAACTACTCATATTTAATTGGAATATTTACCTACTTTTTATTAGCCATATTACTCTTGCTACTATTAGTTAATTTAAACATTAGCTGCTGCTATTATTTATGAATTTCAATATTAAGTTCTATTTCATGTTATTTCGAAATTATCTGTTGCTGTCACTTGTTAATAAATTGTTAGCTGCTATTGTGAGCTGATTCATAACTCAGCAACTTCTAACATTTAATTTGAAATAAATTTAGCTACTTATTATTTGAAAAGACGCATATTATCTGTTACTATTATTAGTTAATTTAAAGATCTGCTGCTGCTGTTGCTCGTTAATACATTGTTAGCTGCTATTGTATTATCTAATTAATAACCTAGCAACTACTATTATTAATATCGATAAATGTTATCTATACTCTTTTATTAGTTAACATGTATATTAGTTGCTGCTAATATATGCAAATTTGAATATTAGTTAATTTTAATGTTATCTGCTGTTACTATCAGTTGATGTCAATATTAACTGCTCTTTATGAGTTATAATTCAAAGGTTATTTGTTGCTTCTTATTGGTTGATTTAGATATTGGTTGTCACTTTTATCAGTTATTTCCAATATTAAGTTGAATATCATTATCCACTCTGGTGCAGAGTTACCTTGCACATGCTTTAGGCCTGTTCAGGCTGTGATTGGTTATTGTCTCCGAATAAATGTGGCATGGGCGCATGGCATGAAACCTTCTGTAAAAGTGGCACATACTGAAGGCAAGTAGCCCGCAAAAGAGAGGGGAAACTTATGCTCTCCTTGCCCCAAATCTGTCTGCAACACCCCCATCGCCCACTAATTACTTCCCACGGAGTGCTAATTGCGAGATGTGCCTTTTCCTTACTTCAATCCCCCCCAAATTGCCTTCTCACTGCGCCACCAGGTGACGCCAAGAATTGAGGGGTGAAGGAGGGAGGAAGGGGGGGAATATGGGTAAAGCCTTTCCCCCCCCCCCCCCATCCCATCACTAAAACTAGGGGTGGTCCTAAACGAAACTATGGCCCACTAAACTCTCTTGAGATATGGCCCATCGAGTCCGGCCCATTTCGAATTTAAGTGTCCTCTGGTATATCCTCTTCGAGAGTTTGACGAGGGACACTCATTACAATCAAGTTTTCTGACACTTGCTTCGGGGGGTGGGGGGGGGGGGGGTTCATGACAGGGCGTATGCAACATGCAGACTATGAGTGTTCGCCACATGTTATGAAACAAGATTGTCAAATCACGTGAGCGTTATTAGAGTATACTTTTTCATGTTTACTGCTATTGTCCCCAACGTCCGTCATGGGACTGACAATGAGACTGAAACTGCAACCACCATAACTCATTTTCGGCCAAAAGTGCGTGGACTTAACTTACCCTCTTCCTGTCCCCACATCCTCCTATACCCCCAGACATCCCCTTTCCCCCATAAAAGATCTATCCTAGGAAACCCATCTTTTAGACATTTTCTCAGCCATCGAAAAAAAGTCTTATAGCACGACTCTGTCCGTCCGTCCGTCTGTGGACATGTGTCAAGTATCAGGGGGTAGGAGGAGGGAGGGAGGAAATGGTGATCTGGGGACGGGGCGGTCAGGAGTAGGGGTTGGCGGGGAAAGCGGCTGTGGGGGTTGGAGGCAGCCAGGGGGATGATAGTGAACCCGGAAACCGAAAACCGAAAAAAGTCTTATAGCACGGCTCTGTCTGTCTGATACCTGTCCACAGACAGACAGACAGAGCCGTTCTATAAGACTTTTTTCTCGAAAAAGTCTTTAAAAATGTATCACACAGATTTCTATCCATTAATATTTTCATAATTATGTTACCTTAACTGGCTTAACACATATGATGCATATATCTTCATCCCAGAGTTGCCACGTTTAAGTCAAAAATTTCTTCCACTTAACCCGGTCAGTATTCTTCCAAAGAAATAATTAGAAAATCTCCTGGTTTTGCATGCACGAAATCCGTCCAAAATTCTTCCTATTTGCAAAAAGTTCTCTCCTCGTCCCTAATTCCTTCAGGGGAGGTTTGGAATTATTCCCTCTCTGAGGCTTAAGCCCTGAGGGAAGGGCTTTCAATGTGCTCAGACTCCACAAAAATTCATCAAGATTATAGAATGGGCGACAAAGAACAAGAAAAAAATTAGGCCTATAATGTAAGTCGAATATTGACAGATTATTGTTGTAAGATGTCATTTTGTTGCTCAAACTTGATTGATCAATCATTTGCCAAAAATTTCAGGGAGATTCAGGCCAAGTCCACAAAAGTTGGGGTAAGTCCGTTATGGCTGAGGCCAACCCGTTCAAATTGGGGCAATTCCGCTCAGGTTGGGGCAAAAGTCTGCTAAAGTCTGGGTAAGCCCGATCAAATTTGGGTATTCCGTTCAAGTTGGGGTTAGTCTGTTCAATAAGTTGGGGTAAGTCCGCTCAGGTTGGGACAATTCCGTTCAAGTAGGGGTAAGTCCTATCAATTTGGGGGTAATTCCTATCAATTTGGGGGTAATTCCTATCAATTTGGGGGTAATTCCTATCAATTTGGGGGCATATCACCTCATGATGGGGCAAGTACGTTCAAGTTGGTGTAATTCCGATCAATTTGGGGGTAATTCCGATCAATTTGGAGCAAGTACGCTCATGATGGGGCAAGTACGTTCAGGTTGGGGTAAGTCTGATCAATTCGGGGGAATATCTGCTCATGATGGGGCAAGTACGTTCAAGTTGGTGTAATTCCGATCAATTTGGGGGTAATTCCGATCAATTTGGACCAAGTACGTTCAAGTTGGGGTAAGTCCGATCAATTTGGGGGTAATTCCGATCAATTTGGAGCAAATCTGCTCATGATGGGGCAAGTACGTTCAAGTTGGGGTAATTCTGTTCAAATTGCGGTATAAGTCCGCTCACCCCAAATTTTGCCATAATTACCTACCCACCCTCCCTGCTCCCACCAGCCACCATTGCCCCCGGACTGTCCACGTAGTGCCATATCCCTCACATGGATGGCGAATATTTCCTCTGTGCATGCTACTGCCAATCTCAAGGGTCGTGCGAGGGGTAATGATGCATCTAACTATGGCTGGGTGTATCGATTGTTAAAGAATCAACTCCTTTGTCTATTATGATTATTGTTTGGACCATTGTTGTCCCCTGGAGCAGTGTTGATAGCTCCATGACTCGATTCCGTTTGCTTTTTGAAGCGAAAATTTTGTCGCTTGCCTCTCTCCCTCCATTCTATATTGATCCTGCTTAGTTAATGCGAAAATCCGGACACTTCCTCTGCCCGGTTTCAGCTGATGAACCAGGGGTCCCCTGCTCTGGCTGGTTTTTTGTAGCCCAAAGTGTGTGGAGAGGTACTATACTCGGTACAAGCATGTCCAATAAAAGCCAACTCGTGTGCACCGGATTCTCCAACCTGATTCGATCCTAAATCCATTGTTGGCAGCATAGAATAACACGACTCTTTTTGATTCAGGAAACACCTCTCATACTTCCCTTGCCTCTATCACTAGTGTGTATGTGTATAGGCTAATTATTGTTGAATTTATACAAAAATGGCAAAGCCACAATAACGTTCGTTGACCTGAGGCACACATGACGGACAGAATTGTTCGCGGATACATAAACATAACCCACAATAATGGGCCAGAGTGGGCAAATGCGAGGTACCGTGCCTGGCATGGCCACAAGACGGGGCAGACTGGTGCGGTCACCCACAAGTCATGCAGATAACACCAGAACAAAAGGCTATATAACTAATAAAATAGCTATGTGTATATGATAAAATTGTTATATATCTAATAAAATGGCTATATAACTAATGAAATAGCCAGGTAACTAACAAATACTAGCTATACAGGGTGGTCCAAGTTCAAGTGTCGTTTTATAACGGCGATTAATAGCAGTGATTTTGCGATGACGTAGCAGCGACGCGTAAAATGTCCCACTTCGGCGCATCTTCGGCGCAATCGAAGTGGGCAATTTTACACGTCGCTGCTACGTCATCGTTAAGCGCTTCTATTAATCGCCGTTATAAAACGACACTTGAACTTGGACCACCCTGTATAAACCGATACAAATAGCTGTATAACCAATAAATAACTAACACAATTAGCTATGCATGACTTATACGAATAGCTTTATAACCAAGAGCTAACCAAAGAGCCAAAAGAGCTACATAAATTCTATAACATCTCAGTCCCAGAGAGCGCACGAATGCGCCATATATGCGAGTGGTGTGGTACTACACTCCAACAGTTGGGGGGCCCGTGCAGTGGACAAGTTGCGACAGAATTATATTCTATCCCAGATGGCACCAGCGTCCAGCCTAGATCTGGATCAGTCTGAATCCGATTTTAAACGACAACATAATCCTGGGCTTAAAACCCGTTGAGCCTTTTTTATAACCGCTTTTTTTTTTTTTTTTTGAAAATCCGAGGGAGTTTCAACTAACATCAGCAAAATAAGAGCCGAGCGCCAACTTGTCTCTGGATGTAACAGTGGTCATTAGGTGCGAGCCAAGTCGCGTTTTACTCTGGTACTAAAATAGCGGTTAACTACCGAGTGGTGATGAACACGATTATTTTTGCGCCATAACTCGGCATCTATCTAGAAATGTCCCTTCTTGGACGCGTAAACTCTCTTTTTTTATTTGCTAAAACCAAGCATAGCATTGTGTCTATCTTACGGGTCATAAAACGTGATTACTGGTCTATTACAGTAGCTTTCATTCTCTTTATCAGCGCATGATCCTTGGCGCTGATTTTTGAAGCCAAAATTACAATTTTACGAGCTGAATGATACCGACTTGACACTAGGTGGCGGTAAAAAAAATTGGAATTCATAGTGAGTGATAGACTTGATGAAAATTTTTGCAAAGATCTATAGAGTGTATGTCAAGGGGCTTAATAGGCGGATCAATGAATTTTGACAAAAGTTCAGGATGGGGCCAATAGCCTTTCAATCATCATATTAGAGTCAATTAGATGGACATGTTTTTAATAGGTTTTTTTGCAATAATATTGGTTCTTGAATTAGATATGCGAAAAATCAGTTTTTATTGCACGTTCTTGATATTGGATAAGTGCTGCTTATATGACTATTTACGCTGCATGTATTGTTCAAAATTTTAATATTCCCAAATGGCTATATACATATTCATTATTAAATATTTGCTATGTCAGTAAATGGCTCTTAATCACAACACTAATAGCGTAATAGGTATGCGACGTCAAATTTCCAATATACAGTATAATGATATAAAGCCCCTCTTCGGAGGAGGATATAGCGAGTCTCTAATATAACATAACGTCATAACATATATAGCTAATATACAGGGTGTTCCAAGTTCGGGTATCGTTTTTTACTTAAGTTATGATGGGAAATTTTATTCAAAGGTTTAAGCTATATTTTGCAGCTTGTTACCCTCCTAACCAAGTACCCTATTTTATAGCAACTGCTATATTCGACCCCCGGAAAGTAATTGGGTAACTGAATCAGGGCGCAACAAGCTACACAAAAATAACTAAGTTACTTCTGGCGATATTAGTGACAACTACAAACGATCCACTTGGAACATCCTGTATAATAATGAAATATAACTTATATTTAATAACTAAAACTGATATACAATAACTATATACAATACCATAACTAATAGTTATAATAACTGTATAACTAATATAACTATTACATAACTATTATTCTTACATTAATTGGTATTAATACATAACTATTATTCTTACATTAATTGGTATTCATACATAACTATTATTCTTACGTTAATTGGTATTAATACATAACTATTATTCTTACATTAATTGGTATTAATAGATTTATTACTAATATAATAACTAACATAACTGCTAACTTGTATAATAGCTAACCTCCAATAGCTACCAGCATATATCTAATATTATAGCAGTACGTATAACTAATATACTCACGGACTAATATAATATCTAATATTTTAAAAGGTAACTCTTACTTTTATTATTATGATTGATATTGATAACTAACTTTTATTATTATAATTGATATTGATAACTAACTTTTATTATTATAATTGATATTGATAACTAACTTTTTTATTATAATTGATATTGATAACTAACTTTTTTTATTATAATTGATATTGATAACTAACTTTTATTACTAAAAACATAATAACCATATGATATAACTAATACAATATAATAATATGACACCAAAATTCCTCCAGTGATTATTGTGAGAAATATCAGTGTTTCCAATCGCAAACTTAGGGTAACTGAAGACGAGGAATTTTTTGGCACAAAAATATCGCAAGAAAAAGCCAATCTCCGCCATTTTTTTCGGAGCTAAGCTTTTTTCTTCTGAGCAGATTCAATTTCGTTCACAATTATTTCCACAAATGAACCGAAAAAAAGTGGGTCTTCCCTGCAGGCGATGGGAAAAAGAATCTATGGGAATCATGTAGCTACTCCATTTCATATCAAATCGAGAAAAAAAAAAAAAAACGAATCCAAAATCCAATCAATGGAGCGTAGATCAGTTTACTCGAACAGTCCAACACGATCTATTTTCACAATCCTAGCTCCTGTACTGGTTACTTTTTTTCTGCAAAAAAAAATATATATATATATATATTAATCGATACTTGACTATAGTTTATTAAAAATTTTTGTGAAGCTATGAGGAGGATTTAGGCAGCTTTAGGTAAACAGAGTTTACTGTAAGCGTATTATGAAACCAGGATCTATGCACTAGAGGGTTTTCTGAAAATGTAAGCAGACCACGTTTATGAATGTACTGTACTGTACAGTTCGTGCCGCATCGCAGATCTCATTATTACCTGAGAGACAATAATCTCCCCTTGAAGGCCCTTGTTAATAATGCAACTTGGTCTATTGCAGAACTTGCACTGTAGGAGTGTACCGGGTGAAACATTTACTTAAAGGCGAAGAATGGCTAAATTCAAGCTCAATCCGTTCAAGTTTGGGTAATTCCGCTCAATTTGGGGCACGTCCGCTCAGGTTGGGGTAAGTCCACCCAAGTTGGGGTAAGTCCGCTCAGGTTGGGGTAAGTTCGCCCAAGTTGGGGTAAGTCCACCCAAGTTGGGGTAAGTCCGCTCAGGTTGGGATAAGTCCGCCCAAGTTGGGGTAAGTCCGCTCAGGTTGGTGGAAGTTCGCTCAGGTTGGGGGAAGGATTACCAACTCAGGTAATTTGGTGTACACTTCGTTTAGGTAATCATGTAGCAATCATAGGTAATCAGATGTACACTTCGTTTAGGTAATTATGTAGCAATAATAGGTAATCATGATAATCATCATTAGGAAACCTGGGTAATCGTAAGGTAGTACTCATAAGGTAATAAGGGTAATCATAGCGAAGTCTGGGTGATCATAAAGTAGTCTAGTGTAATCACAAGGTAATCTAAGGTACTCATAAGGTAATCGATGGTAATCCTGGTGTACACTTTTAAGGAAAGTGGGTAACCCCTTGAGTTGGGGCAGGTCCGCACAGGTTGGTGGAGGGATACCCCACTGGTAATCAGGTACACACTTTGTTTGGTAATCCTGGTAATCATAATTATAGCAATCATAGGTAATCATCATAAGGAAATCTGGGTAATCATAAGGTAATCTAGTGTAATCACAAGATAATCTCAGGCCTACTCAAAAGGTAATCAAGGGTAATCACAGGGTAATTATGGTGTACATATTTTATGAGAGCGGGTAACGCCTTGGGTTGGGGCAAGTCAGCTCATGTTGGGGCAAGTGCGCTCATGTTGGGCAAGTCCGCTCATGGTGGGGCAAGTCCGCTCATGTTGGGGCAAGTCCGCTCAAAGACTGTCCTAGTCCGTTCATCCCAATTTTTCCCTTAATTAACACACCCACCCCTCCTGCTCCCACCAGATAACTCCCACCCACTTTATTACTTCCTCTCCTTAATTCACCTCACCATTGTTGGCCCCCCATAATCGCATCAATTGTTGACCGAGAAGGGGTCATATTGTGCCATCCGACTTTGGAATCCCCTCCCCTTTCCTTTCCCTCTTTCTTTTCTCTTTTCCCCCTCCTTCCTTTGTTGTCCTTCCCCCTCCCTGAGGCGACACAATGCCGTCAAGTTGGCCGTCTAAACGATCCCTGGCTCATCCTATTGGAGCGTTTCTTTTTTTTCCCCTCCTTCTCCTCCACCCCCTACTTTCCCCACAAAAAGGGGGGAACCGCAACAGCCCGCCGATACAGCTGTCGCGCCTGATAGATTTATCGCGCTCGGCCACGCTTCTTTTTCTCTCTATTTTTTTTTTCTTTTTGCGAGCACCGCCAGATAAAATGTCCTCTTCAATCGCTGATATACATTCAGCGCGGGGGTTTCAGATAGGGAATATCCTGTATCAAAGAAGGAATGGCCAAGAAAAGAAAAGTGGATTCAAAATGGCGGCCTTTCAAAACAAAATATCAAAGGAATCAAATTTGTACTGTAGAGCGAAACAGTCACATAATGGGGGAGATATGCCATGTTTGGGCCAAGTCCGCTCAAGTTGGGGCAAGTCCGCTCAAGTTGGGGCAAGTCCGCTCAAGTTGGGGCAAGTCCGATCAAGTTGGGGCAAGTCCGTTCAAGTTAGGGAATAGGCTATTGGGGCAAGATACGGAATGTTGGGGGAAAATCCGCTTTTGATTTTGATTCTGGCCAGAACGGGCGCCATTTTGAATCCACTTTTATCATACCAAGTGTTAGCTGTACATTTAATGCCATGGTGCAATGTGATTGGCGGCAGAATTTACTCCACCCTTGCTCCCTCCGGCGGGAAAAGATATCAACATTCAACAGGACATTAATGTGAATGAGGCTGGACGTTAATGCGATTTAACCTTCACCTAACCATGGGAGGGGAAAAAAAGCTCGTAAATTAATGAAAGGCTTGCCGTTTGCTTTTTAAATATGCATACGCTACAACTTACGCGCTACATAATTAACTATGCTAAAACATGTCGCCCCGCCCACTTGCGGAAACGGGTAAAAATTTTCGCCACCGGTAACCGCATGTCCAGCGCATAATCTAACGATCGATCCCGACCTTCCACTCATGGTCACAACACCCGAATAAATCAGCACTATTACTATCCATGCAGTTATAACATACAGGGTGTGCAATGCTCAAAGTTAGATCAGGTCAGGTTATACGTCATCCTTGGATTTCTGCCGTCAGATGTAAGAAGACCGTAACTCAAAAATTAGTAAGGGTGAAAGTCGCATGCACGCCCTGCACTAATCCCCCCTGACTAAGAGGGGATTAGTGCAGGGCATGCATGCGACTTTCACCCTTACTAGTTTTTGAGTTACTGTCTTCTTACATCCGACGACAGATTTGTAATTAGCATACAAATGGTTATTGTCGCGTTCCCGGATTAGCCATATTACCTTTTACACCTGTTCATAGCTGCTACTGAAAGCAGTTGCAGATACTGCGGATATAATTGCTGCCAGTACGGTAGTTATTTAGCCGCAAGTAACGGCTATTTAAAAAGAGTCCAAGTTAGCTCTTGTAAACAGTTATAATAATAAGAGATGATTCATAAACCACAATAACCGCTACATATTGACACAGTTATTTAATAACAGCTTACTTAAGCATTACTGTAACGGCTATTAATACTAGAACCGATATGATAACATCCTTTGAAGAAGCTATCCAACGATTGTTCTTGCAAGCAGTTACTCTAACGACTCCTAATAGCACAGCCAACATAATTGCTGCTACTAAATAGCAGTTATTTTCTAGCGGTTATTGAAAGCGTCAACACGATAACGGTTATTGAAGAAGCTATCCGCTGACAGTTCCTGCAAGCATCTATTCGCAGGACTACTGAAGAGCAGTTATTTAGTAACACTTCCTGCTTGCAGTGTAGAGCTCTTCTTTCAATAACTGTCATCGTGCTGGGTCTGCTACTAAAAGCTGTTACTTAAAGCAACGGATTGCCGAAACTGATAAGTATAAGTATATAACGTCTACTGAAGAGCAGTTATGCAGTATTGCATAACTGCTCTTCAGTAGACGTTATTGTGTTCTCTCCGCTATTAATAGCTGATACTTTTTTGTAGTACCCCGTGATAGGGCCACGACGCGACGCCTTTTAGGGGGGAAGGGGAGGTTCCCGTTGGAGAGCCATTTCTGACCCTCTTAAATATCAGACCTTTTCTCTTGGCCCTGGGCAGAAAAGGGAGTGCGAATAGCGGAAAAAGACCCTACCAAGCAGAGGAGACCGGGACGAGATTTGAACCCCGGATCTCCCGCTTGGCTGGTCAGTAGCATAGCCACTAGACCGCCATAGCCCCCTTAATAGCTGTTACTTAATGTTCAGTAACTGCAAGGAACTGTCACAGAATAGCCGTTATTTTGTTGACGCGATACTAACAGCTATTACTTATAATCAATGCATACAGAAATTGTTACTGAATAACTGTTATGCAGTAGACGTTATTATGTTGTCGCCGCTATTAATAGCTGATAGCAGATCCGGCTGGAGTAATCGGTTATAATTGCTTCCAGTGATCCGGATCAGATATGGACGCCTCGAAAGAGCTGTTTTGGATGGGGCCAAAAAAAGCTCAGTGTCCGAGACTGGAGATGAATGGCTTATTCGTAAGCAGAAAATTGAAGGTGCGGAGGAAGTTACAAGGCGCCCTTCTTCTCCTCTGGTCCATTCATTCCCAGCCAGCATCCCAGAGAGAGGAGGCCAGCTAGATAAATAATAGGGTCCTGTCAGATGGAGGGGTCTAGGCATCCATCTTGTTTGTGTTTCTCTCCTCTCCATGCCAGAGGGCCCTGCTCTCTCTCCTTCCAAAAACTACCGGGTGCTTCTGCTTGTAAGAAAAGTGTGGTTTTGGAAAAAGAGGCTTGGCCATTTCTCTTGTGAGGTTTTTTTTTGTTGTTGTTGAGGCGGTTTTACAATGGAAGTTTGCATGACCGGAGATGCTTCAGGAGTGGGTGGGATCATTTATTGTTGGAGGAGGGGGACCAGTGTTGCACAATGGTAAAGGTGGGAAGAATTGATTGGTTCAATGCTCGGGTAAATACAGGGTGAGGGAACGACTTTTAGGAACTACTACACCTTGACAAAAATATTATCAAAATACCCCTTATACATAGGGAATCATCACGCTATTTAGCAGTTGTCATATTAGCTGCGTTGGACATTAATCACGTCATACTGCTAGCGACATATTCCGTGCGGCAGACGTGCAAATCGAAGTGATAGAGTGCAGGCCGTGCGAGAAAGAAATGGTAGGCCTTGGATGACGTCACTGGCTGGGGGACAAGCCTTTTGCTCTATTGCCCCCCAGCCTGTGACGTCAACCAAGGCCTACCTCTTCTGATTCGCACGGCTCGCACTCTGTCACTTCCATTTGTACGTCTGCCGGAAAATGTCGCTAGGAGTACGAAGCGTTAATGTCCAGCACTGTACTGCTACCTGCATGTAGTACAGTTAAATCCGGATATAACATACTTCAAATGACTGTGGAAATCAGTCGGTTATAACCAAGGTCTGTTATAGCCAAATAATGGAAGTATTCCGAGTCTGTTGTAACCGCAAGTCTGTTATAACCGAGGATGTTATATCCGGATTCAACTGCAGAATTTATTTAACTCAGATATCAAGCTATAAATATTATAAATGGCAAATGTAAATAAAACAGCGTTTAGCTCAATAACTAGGTTAAAATAACCACATCATACTAGCAGCAGCTGTTATTTCGCAGCTAATATTATGGTAGCTGCTAAAATAGCATTGAGCACTAGCGCTACTTTAAAACAACAGTCGCGTGCAATAAAATGTATCCGTTTTTCTCAGCTAAAAGTATTATAGCTTTTAAAATTAAAACATCTTAGAAGCTCTTTTAAAGTAGCGCTGGAGCTAAATGCTACTTTAGCAGTAACCATAATATTAGCTGTGTAATAACAGCAACTGCTACTGGCATATTGTAGTTATTTTAACGTAGTAATTGAGCTGTTTTAAAAGCTGTGACAATATCAGCTACGAAATAACCGCTATAGCTTCTTGTCCCTAACAGTTCATATTAAAGTAGCGCTATAGCTCAATGCTATTTTAGTAGTTACCATAATGTTAGCAACGTAATAACAGTTACTGCTTATTGGATTTAGTCGTTATTTTAGATATGGAGGTCAGCGCTATTTTGGCAGCTATCATCATATTAGTGGTGAAAATTTTTTAAAGGCGTTTATAAACGGCAAAATAATAATAATGAGATAAGTCACCTCGTTTTGATCTTGTCAAAAATCCCATAAGTAACTATTCGAGTATGCATTGTTGGGTTGGATACGAGAGGTGAATAATGTACGTAGGGAGGGCTAATTAGAGCAGTAATCACAGCTCCATGAAGTGGTTTGGATTTCCAATAACCATAGGGAGGCCACTCTCTAACATCCGATAACTAGCAAAACAGTGGCTGAACTATAACAATATCTGTATGAGTATGGCCTGCGGTCATAATGAAAATGCTGCGGAGCGAGGTTTTGTTGGGACCAGTAGTTGTAATCGGGGTCAGTCAACATGTCACAACAATGTTTGGGAAACATATACTTAGAACCTAGTGAGTTTGCTGACCTCTTAGACACGATTTGTTTATTTTTGTTATGATCTTATCGATTATGAGTTGAATAAATCATCTCATCGTGCCATTTGACGAAGTGTTTCCAGTCAACAATAAAGATTAAGCAAAAGACGATTTTAATTAATTTTAACAAATTATTCGATAGTATCGATAAGTGATTTTTTTTCTTCTTCAATATACCCAGATGTATCAACAGCAGAATAGATATCCAAAATTAGGGAATTTTGTAGCACAAATTTATCATCACTAGTAGTAGTAGTAGTAGTAGTAGTAGTAGTAGTAGTAGTAGTAGTAGTAGTAGTAGTAGTAGTAGTAGTAGTAGTGGTAGTAGTAGTAGTGATCAATTTGTGCTACAAAGTTAGCTAATTTTGGACATCGATTATGCTATCGAAACGTCTTATTTATCGGATATATTGACAATCATTATCGATACTATCAAAATTAATGCGAATAATTTGTTAGAATTAATTTAAATGGACCTTTGCTTAATCTTTATCGTTGAATTATCACTTTAGAAAAATGGTATGATGAGATTACTACTACTACTACTACTACTACTACTACTACTACTACTACTACTACTACGACGACGACGACGACGACGACGACGACGACGACTACTACTACTACGACTACACCATGGAAAGGATAATGGCACTTTAAAAGCGACGCGTATCGACAATATCACAATTTTTGCGCATCAGTATCGACTACTTTGACTACTGCAATCGATCAATTTTCAAGGTCACTTGTAACAAGCCCTGGCCCACTTCTTTCCTGGTCGTGTGAACTCTTTCAAGTCGGTCCCCTGCGAATAACTTGACACTATCGCAAACTCATTTTGCACTGTTTGGACTTAACTCTTCCTCTTTTTTAAAAAAAATAGTGCAAATAGAGGGAATGGGAATTGTTAGGGGGAGGCGGGGAGAGGGAGGGGTGGTAGGTGGACTCATCTGTCTTCGTGAGAAGAACCGGGTCCTAATGAGACCTCCATCTCTTTCCATTCAGACGGGAAGGAAACCTCCTTACCAAATGATTTCAATCAGAGACGAGGCTCCGCTCCCTTCAGGGGGGTGGCGGGGAAAGGGAGGGAAGGGAAAGGAGGGAGAGAAAACGGGCGATTAGATGATGCCAAATCCCGTTGGAAGAACTGCAAAAAAATCGCAGTGAAAACCTTGGGTTTCAACAATCTAGCCGGAGCTTGAAAGTTAACTGCAGTATAAGTCAGTTTTTTGAACCACTGTTAGCTCTTAACGGTCGGTTAACCAGGGTGTGGACTTCATGGCTTGAAGAGAGGGAAGCGCTTGAAAGTTAGCCTTTCCTAAGAGCGATTAACATCCATAGCTCAACCACTTTCAGAAAGGGACGTGACGTATGACTTTTCATAAAGCACCAATCAGAGGCACGATCCTCTCCCTGCCGCCAATGAGCTTCAAGTATCCCTCTGATCGTGTCTCTGATTGGTGCTTTATGAAAAGTCATCATACGTCCGTTTCTGAAAGTTCTTGACGGAAGCTGTTATTTTAAAGTACCGATAGTAGGCAGATATCATGTCAAATGCAAAATAACGCCTATGGCTTCTTGCACGTAACTGTTTCTTTAAAAATAGCGCTGGAGGTAAACGCTATTTTAGCAGTTGCCATAATATTAGCAGCATAATAACGGCTACTACTTTCACGTAGTAGTTATTTTAACTAAGATATGTAGCCAAATGTTACTTAAACGGCTATAGTATTAGCTGAGAAATAACAGCTAGTGTTACTCGTATGAAGTAGTTATTTTAACTCAGAAATGAATATAAATGTTATTTTTGCAGTTATAATATTTTCTGCGAAATAACGCCTGCAGCTTCTTTCACCGTAACTGCTATTTTAATATGGAGCTGGATCTCGATGCTATTTTAGCAGTTACCGTAATATTCGCTCTGTAATTACAGCTATTGCTACTTGCATGTAGTGGTTAGATTAAGCGTGGAAATTGAGCTAAACACTTTCTTGCAGCTATCATAATACTAGCTGCGAAATAACTGCCGCAGCTTTTTTGCACGTAACTATTCCTTTAAAAATAGCGCTGAGTTCAATGCTATTTTAGCCGTTACCATAATGTTGGAAACGTAATAACAGTTACTGTAGTAGTTATTTTGGAAATGGAGGTCAGCGCTATTTTAGCAGCTATCAAAATTAGTTACGAAATGACGGCTTCCTGGACGTAACGGTTCCTTTCAAAATAGGGCTGAGCTAAATGCTATTTTAGCAGTTACCATAATGTTAGTAGCGTAATAACAGCTACTTACATGTAGTGGAACCTTATATTAACGCTATTTTAGAAGTTAAAATTATAGAAGCATTTTACAGCTACTGCTACTTGCATGTAGTGATTATATTAGCATAGAAATTGAGCTAAATCCTTTTTTGCAGCTACAGTATCATAACATTAGCTGAGAAATAACTGCTGCACCTTTTTGCACTGAACGGCTCCTTTTAAAATAGCCCTGAGTTCAATGCTATTTTAGCCGTTACCATAATGTTGGAAGCGTAATAACAGTTACTGTAGTGCTTATTGTAGAAAAGTAGGTGAGCGACATTTGCATGTAGTCTTATCAGTGGAGCTTAACGGCGGCCTATTTCTGCCGCTAGTTCTCAACACCGACGCCAGGGGGTGGTCCTCCTCCTGGAAATTTGGCCACTCTGGGGATCTTTGACGTGCACTCGCGCAATGTCACAAGCACACGGAACCGACGGCTAACGTTTTACAGCTACTGCTACTTGCAAGTAGCTGTTACTCTAACGTATATAATATGGAGCTAACGCTATTTGACACAGAATGAGATGCTGATATTAGGATGTGGCACAAACATCCATGGGATCTTTCCTTTGATGGCGAGGAGTGTAAATCCCAGAAGTGCCATTCATCACGATGATGCTTCGCCATGCGTTTTCATCTTCACCCGACCGTACTTAACACGGCGAACATCAGAAAGCACAAGCTTCAAACTCTCTGGGTCCATGTGTAAACATGCACATACTCATGGAAGGAAGAGATATATGCCCCCCCCCNAGTTTGGAGCACTAACTGTTATTTTTGGAGGGTTGCTGAAGAGTACAAAGTGACAGCTCAAGCAATATTAACTGTTAGCTTGAAGGCGAGTCAATTCATGGTTTTTTTTTTGTTAAAAAAGCAGTTATGCAGTCATCCATAAGTTAGTCAAAAAAAACTGTTCCTGTGAGCAGTGATTTAACGCTTTTGTGACGTGAAAAGAGCGCATACTCGCTTTGAACAGGGAGCTTGTGTTTCAGACCAATTTGACGCTTGGGTGTTCGCATATTGTTGCCAAAATGTGCGTGGGGATATTTTGCACAGGCTGAGAGAGGCTTGTGAATTCATATAGAGTTACCCAGCAACCCATGTTCATTTGAGTTATATGTAGAGGGAAGCGATTAAAGGTCAGCCTTTCCGTTACGATTAATAGCTGGAAAAAGTGGCGTTTTTTAAAAAAAAATCATATATCCATAGCTATGTGCATGGTAGTTCAGGAACTAATCGACTTTTAAAGCTGTTTTATATGCATCATATCAGCTAATGATTGATTTATTGATAGGATTTTTATAGCTTTAAAGCGATATGCCCAAAGCTGCATCAGATAATGCACATAACATTTCCTTACTTTAAAAGAAGCTATTCGAATAGTTAATTAAATATTACAGGGTGTGTAGTATTTTATCATTACGGATGTTTTACTGAAAAAGTAGTCTGCAAAAATCGATTTCAGACTCTCATATTAATTATTATTATAGTAACAATATTATTACCTATATAAAATTTAATATCCCATATTACATTAGCATATGACCATTAATCATTATTATTGTTATTATTATGATATTATAATATTATCTGGCAGAATTAAATAATAAATACTACCATAATAAATACAGTAATGTCGTATTGTGGGTAGCAACAGTGCCACATTTCATTGTATAATAATTATTATATAAAATGTTATTTAATCTACTGTAAATTATATTACATAAGGTACCAGTATTTAATTATAATTATGTAATAAATTACGTACAATATTGTGCCATTAATTACGTTCGTGATAAATTAATATCATGTAATAAATATATTACAGGTATATTTTTAATACAAAATATAACACTGCAAACTTTAATTATTCATATTTGATATTTGACATACCCTGACATAATATACTAATGTAAAACACGAAGTAAAAAAATGACATGGCCATGAGCAGCTTATCATCCACCTTCACTTCAAACGTTCCCTTCTTTGCAGGCATGAATGGACATGCCCGATGCGATTCATTGGTCAGATTGGTCTGCAGTAAGCCTTCCTTTAGTTATTTTATCTTTGTTCCTCTCTCTCTCTCTCTCTCTCTCTCTCT
>KZ539378.1:2604-24023 GCA_000934665.2 Catajapyx aquilonaris
GATCAATGAATTCTAATTAATTTAATACTGTATGAAGGATTTTCAATCGTATGGTATATGTTTGGGAATATTAACAAAACATTGCATACAAAAAATATTTTTTGTGTCACTTCAGGTAAGATGTTCAGATGCACAGAATTAGGCTGGCCGATACAGTTTTTCTTGATGTTCTACAACGATAAGCCTGTCGACTGGCTGCTGGATAATCTCATACAGACGCGTGCCTGCAGGCAGGACAGGGACAATGTGGGTTTCAAATTCTGATCAGCCTCGTTATTGTCTCTGAATATGTTGTTGACTGCATTTTCTATTGCAGAAAGCATGTCGAATGGCCAAAGACAAGTTGTGGGTGCATTACAAGCCGTCCCTTTTCCAGCATATTGGGACACACTCATCTCTCAAGGGGAAGGTGCAAAAGCTCAAAGTAAGGAGCCTTTCCAGTAAATAATTATAGCTTCACTTAACTTTTGACTTCTTCACACCTTTTAAAGCTGTTTGTTTAATGTATGCTGGGGCACAGCAGGGATTTTACGAGCAGCTTGTTTGTTGTTTTTGTTTATATTTTTCCTGTTAGAAATTAATGTAATGTCCATTGATTAATAATTTAACAGCATGTGGTTGGAAGCATGGTTTAGTTTGGTTTGCTCTCATGGAAGAAGCTAACTGCTAAGGCAACTAAGGCCAATGCACTATTAGTAGGGCAGGAGGGAAGGGGGTATTGTGCTTTCTCTGGCTCTTGCCACATTGAGGACCTGCATGGCTTAGTATGACCTGCCAGTAGCTAATTTGTTGCCAGCATAGCTCTTGGGGTTGTCAAGCCCCACCCCCATATCAAGGTGGAGGTACAGTTGCGCGCACAAAGATGTGGATGGTCTCCTGTTGGTGTGGATGTGGATGGCCTCCTGCTAGTAGTGGAGCTGCCAGTGTCACCATTACACTATCAACATTCAGTATTCTCGACATGTCATAGACTAGTAAGCCTATACCCTGGTGGTGTTGGTGAGGGGCAGAGGTCATGCAAGGAGGCCCCACAGCTGTGTTTTACCAACCACATCTTTATGCTTGTACCTTGGGCTGGGAGGAATGGGAAGTGATTGGGTAAAACAATAATTTGAATGAGCATATTTGTCAGCATCCGTGTTGTTTATTCTGCTCGTGCCATTTTTCCACATTATAACCTTGTTTTTAACATTCTTTTGCAGGATAATCAGTTTGATAAGGTGCCATTGTTCTTCTCTCACAAGAATCCAACGGCACAGGTGGAGACAGACGTAAAGGCATACAAGCCATACAAGTATTCACTGGCCCAGGCATACGGAGGGGAGAATTTCTTCTGGGGGCTGCTCCCCCAGAAGGGTGACCACATGTCTTTATTCTTCACTCCCCCAGTGGCTCTTAAGCACTATCTGTTCAGAAGCGGGAATGTGGAACATCCCTCTGACCTCTTACATGACACCACTGTGGAAATACTTCCTGATGCATCTCTGGACAGCTACAGGCATACATATAATGTAACCTCTGATGGGTACATCATAGCAGGAGAGTTCGATGAGTGGGGAGTAGCAGAGGGGTATGTTAGCCCCACCCTCGGGCCAATCAAGGGCATCAGGCTTCATGTCCGAAGGGAGACAGAGCACTGGGTCATCCTCAGTGAGGTCAGTATACCTAAGATTGATCTCAGCATGTATTATGTTCAGGAAGGAATTTGTGAAGTTTCTGACTGTTGGATGTGGATAGATTTTTTTGTATACCATGTTCTTCGAATGGTGGATGACACCACGGAAATTAGGCATATGATTAATGATTTCCATATAATATTATTTCTCATGGACAGCAGTACATTTTTGTGTGCAAGTTGGTAATTTACTCAAATTTCCACGAAAAACCCTGCATTTTTTAACTTAAGTATACTGTTAAAACATGTGCTGCAGTTCAATCGCCTTCAGTTGCTTATTATGATCTGGGATTTCAGGGCTGGTGCTATTATTGCAGCAAGATCGTATCTCCCATCAGTGCTATAGTAATGGCTGCTCGAAATATTTTCAAATTCACATTTTCCTCTGGCCCTGTGCCATTATACGCTGTGAAAATATGTATTAGATCACAGGCTTGACAGACTTAATAATTTAGCAACATTTGAAGCAACTTATTGCACCTCGTTTCGTCTTATGGAATATGGAACTTGATGGCCACCCTGTATAATGCCAGGATGTTTGTTAGGAATTTTCTTTTGATGTATCGCATTTGAATTAGTTGCAATAATGACAAGTTTCTTGGAGTTTCTTGGCTATCACTGATGAATAATTTTCTCAATTTCTGTTTGACCTTTCCTGTAGATTTACATTGAGGAAGCAGACAGTATATGAGATCGGTGGAAAACGTGATCACCTTATGCCAAAGAACTGCCTAGCAAGATAAATCCGATCTGCGTCCTGCATACTTTGCTCACCATGAGAATATTTTTAAGCACAGCGTCACTCGCTGGGCATCTCACTTTTTATGTGATTTATTTTCAAGTATATTTACCAGTGCAATAGCCCACTTTTGTTTTGTCTATTCAACCTATTGGGTGCTTCTGGGAGTGAAAATATTTTGGGCATGCACCCAAAGATGCAAAAAGTGGTCCAGATTTTGGTTACAAATGGTTCGTGTTGAGCAGTTTGGAACGCTTACAATATCTCATAAGGAAATCAACCGATCATCATTGCAGGAAGGATGCTTTGGAGAGGATGGATTGAATCATACCACTGACTTCCAGTTTTAACTTAACTATAGAAAAGAAAATTATGTTGTTTTTAGCAAAAGGCAGAATGAAAAGACCAGTTCTGCTCACTGTGGGCTTACCTTTCACTTCTCAGAAAAACATACTGTACTCTCAAAATCAATATATTTTTTGCGAGATTTTTACAGCCAACCTGTAAATCAAGTGCAGTGTCCCATTAAGGAAATTGTGATTTTTCAAATGGCTGGACTGATTAACTTGCTGTGGAAGGTGCAAATAATGGTGCAAATTGTACAAATCTTGGCTCCAAACTCTTTGGGATGCATCCGAAAGCACATGCTTAAAATCAAGGTTGTGACCAATTTAAGCATAAATTTCTCAGCCGTCAACCAGATGTACATTTTTTAAACTCCCACATAACGGGAAAGGAATTCCAAAGCATACATGTCTGTTGCACATAATTGTGATCATGTGGACATTAGCATTTATGCACAATATTTTCCATCCCCTCCCCTGTTGTTAGCATTACCTCGGTTTTACTGGCCCTATTCACCTTTGTCTTCATGTTATTATTTTACCTGCTGCTTTGGAGTAATTGGGAGTGCTAAAAGTTTCTACGATGTATTCAATACGCACATTGTGGGCAGTTCAAACAATATGGGAGTAAAACCACATAGAGAATTTTTTGCACGTATGGGATGTTTTCAGCAAATGTGTAAGGGTGAATGGAAACTTAATTATTGGTCATCATAATTATTGGTTTATTTATGTGCTTCAGAATTTAGAGTTGTTAGATCTTATTGATTTTTAGACACTCAGGTATTTCTAAGTGTCATTGTTGTTAAGATTATTTATTTGCATGTGCAATTATGATCACTTGCAAAAGTGTGAGAGAGTGAATTTTGATGGGTATTTGTGTGAATGGGTAAATGGAACTTAAAAGGTCTATGCACTGTACTTCAAGGTTGCTTGAGCACCTTAGAATATTTAAAATAAGGTCATGGAATACCTGTTAACGTATATGTTGGTTCTTTTGTAAACTGTGATAATTTCTTGGAAGCATTTGTATTTTTCAAGAATTATGTTTTTCTGAAGCTCCAGTTAAGCTTATGAATATAATAAAAAATTATTGTATTTTAAAGTACTTTGCAGGATGTAGGGGTGACCAAACAGTGAGTTTCTGATTACGGGCAAAAAGACATAATATAATTACAGACAAAAAAAAGGTGGGTCTCACTTTCCTTCTCAGATTCAGTATTTCTTCCCCGTGTGTATCCGCTGACATATAGGCGTGTATCTGCAAGGAAGGAAGGTTTGGTCATGGGTTATGTTGGTATAGTGTGCCCATATGCGAAGGTGAGGTAGACATGGTCAATTATTGGTTTAAACCGCATATTCCTGTGACAGTGCCCAAACTTCCACTGCAATCGTGAATGAAACGCAGCATAAAGCGTTCCAAACGTAAGACTTTGTATTAGATGGTGTGGAAAGGTTCCTGTCGGATTTAGGCTTTATGCGAATTTTTTAGACAAAATTACCCAAGTTAATTTTGGAGCTTTCTGCATCATAACAGAAATAATATCCTGTTGTGAATCAAACTAACAAATTCAGTCATAACTCATAGTTATGCTGCATTAATGTTAAAGTATGTCATTACGGAGCATGCTGTCCGAATATTACATTGTTGTAACCTACTACATACCTCAACTGAACCAGTTGTCGCATGACCTTCAACATGAACTGCACTTCCCCAAACAAAAAATGTCTTGATTAATTGCACTATCTATGCAAAAGCAGACTGTGATAATAAATAAGCAGCATGGATATTAAAGTTATAGAGCTACCTTTTATATCATTCTATGACAAGCCGCTTAGTCCCAACTGACATATTAGTCGGACAAGTATTTTGGTTCACCGTGTGTGTGGGACATCATGAGCAGTGATCTTACACAGCAAGAAAGCTTCAACAAATATAGCCTACCAAGTACCTCCTTTCGCAGCAGTTATTTGGGAGAAAAAAAATCAGGGAATGATCAATTCAATCTAGGAACCACAAAATTTATTTTAAATCAGATAAATCATCGTAATAAGGCGGGTGTTTACAGAAAAAAAGAGACAGAAAAAGATGACATTTGTTATGGTGTGTTACAGTAACGAAATTATCAAAATAGTGTAGTCCATTAGACTACAGCCCCCCACCCACCACCACCATGCCTCAACTGAACGTACAAGCAGTTGTCGCATGACCTTCAAAATGAATTGCACTTCCAAATAAATGTCTGATTAATAGCATTCTCTCTCTATGAAAAAGCAGACTGATATAATAATAAAGGATAAGAAGCTTAGTGCCAACAAAATAATGGACATATTAGTCGGAGAAGTATTTTGGATCACCCTCTGTATGAGACATCATGAGCTGTCATTGCCTATTACAAAGCAAGAAAGCCTCAAAATAATACATGCCAACATCCTTACGCAGCAGTTATTTGGGAGAAAAAAAACAAAACAAAATTAGTTGGTTCAAACTAGGAACAACAAAACTTTATTTCAGACCATATGAATCATCGTATTAACGTTACTCTCTTAAATATACGTATACTGAGTGAGTGACAAAAACCGCTCAAAAATTAGAAATTCTGCTTACTGATGAACATGCCAGTTTTGAAGTTAAACAACGATAAGCGTCATGATGGAAAAATTAAAAGATGTTCATCTTAATCAGCATTTCGTAGTGATACTGCAAAAACTTATAGTATTATACTATATGAAATTCGTCAGGACAAAGATCGCTCAAAATTCGAGTGTAGGTAAGTAGCTGATATTTGAGGTTGCGCTGAGAATACTCAGAATGAGAAGAATAATTATATGCTTAAATAGTGTGAAATAGTGCTCAAACTGTTTCCACTAGTGCATAAAATTGGAGCGCAATAAAAGTGCTCAAGAGAACCACTCAAATATTGGAGCTATAAACCAGTCGCAGAGTAACTTGAATATCAAAATATTGTAGTTCATTGGCCAGATGTAGCAATGGAAAAAGTAATGTAAGCCAGCCGATGCAAGTCTCAAAATGTGTTCTTCCATGTTATGTACGGTTCTCTTGCGCTGCTCTATTTCCCGGCACATTATTGCCCTGACGCTGACCTTTTCACGCAACATGGTCAGTCCAACATGGGTGATTCGGTGACACATGATCAACACCACTTCACGAAGAGAAGCGCATCTGGAGATGACTTCCAGGCACGAATCGTCCAGGTGGGGGAGTCCGCAGAGTGTCAGGGTTTCCAACCGGATCTGTGGCCCGGAGAAGAAGGCCTGGAACGCTGGGGAGGTCAGATTGCCGGAGCCTTGCAGAATCAGGCGACGGAGGTTGGTCAGCCGGCCAAGACCTTCCAGGAGGCCGTCGTCGGTGATTCTGCAGTGGGGAAGGTCCAGGTCCTCCAGCTGCTGGAATTGGCCAAGGAGAAGGAAGGACTCGGGCTGCTGGAGACAAATGGAAAGATGTCGCAATGTTCCTGAGGAAGTTGAAGCCAACACGTCGAGTTCATTGTCGGCTGAGCGGTTACGAGGGTGGAGGGTCACCCTCTGGAGACGTGTGCAGGGACGTTCCAGAGTCAAGTCCGGCGGTTTGGATAATCCAGTGTCCAGGTATATGCTCTCCATGTGGCGGCAGGGAGAAAGGATGTCCAATAGGTGAGGCATGTCAGCAGGAAGCCCGTACGTGCGGATATGGACGTCTCTAAGGTGAACACATCTGTGGGCAAGTCCGGAGAGAGTGTCCGTCTTCTCCACCACGACCCCTATCAAAGGCTCAAAGCCAGGCTGTTCAACTTGGACACGGTGTCCAGAATGGCATCGCATTTTACCGTGGACGTGAGGCTGATCAACGTCAAACTGCTCAACTTTGTGGCCACCTGGATTCGTTCGAGTGCTTCTTGGAAGTCCATATTGTTCAGGTCGATGCTGAGCCACTTCCAGAGGGTTTTATCCCGGGACAGAGTGGCCCACCTTCTGGACACCAACGGGACACTCTCCAGCAGGTCGTCTTGGGTCAAGTACGAAAATATGTGAAGCAGCAGCTCGTCGGACAGGTCGAAGAATAGGTCGCGTCCAGCCTGAATTGAAAATTTTGGTCAGTATATACGGTACATTACTTACATATAGGCAGGTGTTATGGTGCAATTATTAATTTCTCAAGTTTTCAAACTGTCCATGTTTCGTAACAATGAGTACAGTCATGCCTGGATACCCAACATAATGTGTCTGGATAATGTTTTACACATAAGTCAGGGCTATTAAGGCTGCTAAATTCCAAATTGTCGTTAATCTGTGTAGCAAAATGCTTGCACTTGAATTCCACATTGAGTGGGGTCATTTTATTGAAAATTATGACATTTGCCTCTTCCCGCATTTTTGGAATTTACAATGCATCCCAAATTCATGCACAAAATTGCGAATTTATGAGTAGCATTTATGGAGAAGTGTATTCGCCATTGATGCATTTTCAAACATTAATATATTTTGAGAAATCCGGCCATGTTAATTACCTGATGCTGTTGGGCGTTTATCAGTCCCACCTCCATTTTTTGCGTGTAAAATGTTGCAACCTGGTGGAGAAAAAGAAACAGGACAGATATTAAATCACTAATTTTGTCACTTTACTGAAATTTGTGTGAATAAGATTCCCAACCACATGTGCTCCTCAAATGAGTAGTTGTTACCAAGAAATTGACGTCATTCCCCTTTCAATTAGTAACTTAGTTTCGTATGTCAGCATTCGTCGCATTATTCAGTATGTTTTCATTCGTCAGCTAGCAAGTTCACTTCTTATTCCATCCTATTTTTTGCCACACTATTAATATTTCAACATTCCATCCGTCATTTCACAGGCTGTCATCCAGCATTCAATTCCATTCATCTCAATAATGACATTCCATTCCCAATTCAATATAAGCCAGATCATATGAACCAAAATTATGGAAGATAACCGCCTGATTTGACTAGCAGAAGGAACATAACGTACACAAGACCTTTTTCATTATTGAACAAAAAGTGTCACTAAGTCAGTTGTTCATTTGGCAATCACTTTTAAAGCTATTTAACAGTGTAACGGAATACAACAAAAAAAATCACGCTTGTTCATTTGCCAAATAAATTCTACTCCACAATAAGCCAGCCATAAAATGCAGTTAACTCTCAGGGTTACAAAGTCCATTGTGGACTAATAAGTCTAATATTTACCTTTAATAGTCGACAACCCTCGTCCGTCACCGGCAGGGCATGGCACAGGCGAAGCACTCTGCGAACTGTAGCCAACACTTGGTCCAAGAAGTCCTGTCAACAGAGGATAATCACAACACCACCTTCCTAGTTCCCTTCATTCGTCAGAATGACTGACACTCCGCGCCGTCCAAATATTTCCATTGGAGATTGGACATTATTATTTTCCTAACTAGTCACAAGACAGTATGATTCATTTAACTTGTGACCATTCATGTGCTGGCCAATTTGCCTTGCCCCTTTCCCCCGGACTCTTGCGACACCCAGCGGGCATCTATCTGAGCTGAATGGGGAAAGAAATGGCCTACCTACCTATGTGCAGTCCTTGAGGGCCATGTTATGGGGATTCCGACTATCTTTGCACCGTCACTGTCAGGCGCCTATTGGGACTAAAAATATGCAATGGGTACCAAATGATAGCTCCACCCATGCCCCGTCTCATGCCGTACATCTCCATCCGAGAGGTTGAGCGGGGAAGGACATGTAAAATCCTATACTTTGTCATTGTTTCTCGCCGGAAGTGCAGTTTGTGTCACTACATCACTCAAACAACCACATTAAAATGTCCCAAATTTTAATATGTCGTAAAGACAATCTTCCTCTGCATATTGCACCAACTCTGGGCCGATTATAGAGGTTGATTTAATTATTCGAAAATAGAAAAGTGAGCATATATGAGTGATATCGGAACTTAGGGCAGCTTGAGTTAGGTACTGATGGATCAAAGTCCGTTCAAAACCTATAACAACAACAACAACAACAACAACAACAACAACAACAATAATAATAATAATAGCAGCAGCAGCAGCAATAGTAGCAGTAATAATAATAATTGTACCTATTATTATTATTATTATTATTATTATTATTATTATTATTATTATTATTATTATTATTATTATTATTATTATAGGTTTTGCACGGACTTTGATCAATCAGTACCTAACTCAAGCAGCCCTAAGTTCCGATATCACTTATATGCTCACTTTTTTATTTTCGAATAATTAAATCAACCTCGAGTTGGTGCAATATGCAGAGGAAGATTGTCTGTACAACATATTAAAATTTGGAACATTTTAATGTGGTTGTTTGGGCGATGTAGTCTTCCCGCCTCCCTTTTGCCCTAAGTCACGTGATCCCCCCCTCGGAGATGTTTGCATCACTTTTGAGAGGGAGAGGGAGCGTCTGTTGGGGCTGCCATGGTTGGGGCTATGACCGTGGTTGGGGCCTTAGACCATATATACCTGGTATATATGGTCTAAGGTTGGGGCAGAGGGGCAGAGTACGGGAGGGCGGAGGGAGGGTGAGGGAGGAGCCAGGGAAGAAGAGAGAGACGATGGAAGTGGAGATGCAGGCAGGACTGATCAGGTGAGATGAATCGAGTGTGCATGGGTTGCATGGTGGGGTAAGAACTTGGGTGCCAGAAGTGATCCAATATGCCAACAGTTTTAATCAACTTTAACCCCTTGAGCGAAGGATATATTGTACTCTAACAACCGTGAGGGAGGAGGGGGAGGCATAATTTCCTAATCCACATAGGTTGGCGAGCCGATGCCGAATCCAAGAGCTTCGGCAAATGCCGCCAGGTGGCTGCAAATAAAAAAGGACAAAATGCTGGTTTTGCGATGGCGCGCGTTGCATATACTTATAATTTTAACAGCAACCATTTAGCCCGCTATTATGGGCAGCATATTGACCATAATATATAAAACATAATTATTATTATGTCTTTGCGCGGCAGATTTGAATGCGCCAAGACGGATTTCCTTCTTACTCCACCAGCAACGCGGGTTCCGGTGCGACAAACGGTCGTGTCATTGGTGACCCAAGGTGATGCCATGCCCACGTGATGTCCAGGTGATGCCATGTTAATATTCAGATCACATAACGCCCGGTGGAAATTATAAAACATGCCCTTACCAAAATTTCAGAACACCTCGAGGTCGTATTTGCAGGGCACCATCGCAGGTAGACCAGGGGTAAGTCACTCGGCAAGTCCTCGTACACTACGCCGTAAGTCCGACTTAAGTCCTGCCGGACTTGCGCAAGTCCGGGGAAAGTCTGGCCGGACTTTTGCAAGTCCGAAGCCAGTCCGAAGCCCGTCGTACACCAAACCACCGAGTGACTTACCCCTCGGTGCAGCTGGTATAGATGATGAATGGAGACGCCTTCCATTTGATGACAACTTGAAGAGCATAGCTGAAGTGGAGAAGCTGGAGGTTGACGTGTTCTGGCACCAGGTAATCAGTCTGTGAGCTTCATAACAGGAAGGGATATGAACCCATTTTAACCCTTCACTAGGGCTGTACGAATTACTAATAAAAAATAAAATATGGATGGGGTCTGAGCGGTTGCCGTCACTTTCAGGCACGTCATGGTTCCAGGGTTAAGGGTTAATATCATTCACGCATTGCATACACGGCCGAGAGAAGGAAACACGTTATTGATTTTTGCTTCTTCTATCCCTCTATTCAGGTCTCGACTTTGACCAGCACAGATGGAACACCAAAGTACAAAGCGTTACCATTCTTTGCACTCTCAGTCCTCAGTTTACCGCATTCGAACGCAGACTGTGAGAGAATTTTCAGTAAAGTCAATCGGACGAAGACGGATGCTAGGAATTCTCTTCTCACCGAAACTGTTGAGGGGTGCGTGCTATCGTCGGAGAGGGTTCAGTCGTACCAAGGGTGCTGCTCCCAGTTTACCCCCACAAAGGAAATGTTGCAGAGGATGACATCATCCACACTGTACACTAAATGTAAATCTGCGAAGCAGGACGAAACGTCAACAATCAGTGGCCTTTATGACGAGTCACTGAGTGAGAGTGCGGACGAAGATGATAATAATTAAGCTGTGGTATCCACGTGAAAGTTTCCTGATAAATAGGCTACTGTACACATTTGAGCATATACGGCATGTGATATTGTTTACATGTTTGCATTTTATATAATTATGCTATCCATTAGAAATTATTTTAAAAACCTCTGCATATGTTCCATCATGCCCATGCCATGGTTGGTAGGGACATGTGCCAACGTACCCCATATTAATTATTTAGCCATTTGAATCCTCATACTCCTGAGTGGCAGTGCCATCTTACTCCTGTAGCCATCGTGCCCCGGTTTCCTCTATGTACCCGTCAAGTGGTAACGTCACTAATGTACGGAAAATGAGATAACGATCTGACGTCATCAATGTTTCCATGGAAATACCCTCACAGAACAGTACGAGTGTTTTGGTTGGTGGCATGCTTAGATTTGGCGCGCTTTCCATTTGCCAGTCCTCTACTGGCATCTGGTGTCGTGAGTGTGAACCTCTAGCTTTTTTGATATTATATCATTCGGGAAAGGGGGTGTTCTGTCTTTCCCACACTTGTAAAAAGCAAAAGCTACTAGCTAAAGGTTCACACTCACGACACACGATGCCAGTAGAGGACTGGCAAATGGAAAGCGCGCCAAATCTAAGCATGCCACCAACCAAAACAACGAGTAAACAGTGTCAGTGTCAACAAAAAACAACAATGGAAGAAACGATGACGTCAGATCGTTCTCTCGTTTTCCGTACATTAGTGATTTTTGATTATTCCTCAAATAGGTTAACCCCCATTGCCTCAAATTACCTTATCCCAGGTGGATTAGTATTATTAGTATATACCATAACATTTGTACGAAGTTCTTGATTTATATATTCGTTTGTTTTATAAAATGTGGCCTACCGTACATTTGAGTGTGTTCATCTGTATTTATTTTGAAATCCCATGTTTTTAGGGGAAAGGAGAAAATGAGAGAGAGTACCATATATTATGCAAGTAAAAAAGTTGTGGTTCATAGGTAATTATTAATGAATACATTAGTGATTCTAATAATTAAGCGTATGTTATCCAGAAGATACGTAGAACGTACAGCTACCCCTATGTGTTACCGGAAAGTCCAGTTCATTTGCTCCCGTTCTTTAATTAGTTAATTGCGTACCGTTGCTCTCTCTATTTTTAAATGAAATAAACGAAGTTGATATACACTGGGAGTCACGCTTTTCTTTTGTACAGTCCCGCGCTAGGCTGAGAGTGGCGCTGCGCTCAATAAGACAATAACCAATTTCGTCTAGTCCAATGTTACATTGTAATTCCACTTCCATGAAAAAAGTGAAACCAATTTCACCAATAAACACCTGACACACCTATTCAAATCTCCCATATATGGTGAACTTCTATATCAACGGTATACAAAATCTTATAGTGTAACTCTCCGACAAATGTCGCAATTTCGTAGGAATTTAACTGTGTGCGGTAGAGGAGGGAGATGTAAGTTGTAACTTACCCTCCCCCCCCTCCNCCCCAGGAAAGCGTTACACTTCCGCGATTTTCAGGTATAAAACATGTGCGCACTAATATTTGCATATATGCTGGAGGATGTAATTCCTTCAAAATAAAAAGTAACTGGCCGTAATGTAGGGGTCCGGCGTCCGGGGGGTCCTTATTATATTATGACACCTAAACCTAATGCATAATAATTATGCTAGGAATAGGATCAATTCCCGAGCACATTTACCTAAGTTTGTGTGACCTTGAACGCAAAAAAAAATTCGCCTGCGGCGGACTTTGCGCTTCGCACTCCCCGCACTCGCCGCCCGCGGTTACACGCCAGCTACATTGACCGATTGATCGATATTTCCGGCCGATATATCGGTTTTTATCGATATCTGCTCAAAATCGTATCGATATCTCGATATCGATATTCGTACGAGATTCTCGTGCCTAACACCAGAATTTGGGAGAGAAGGTACGAGAGTCCCACGCCAGGCGTCCAACACCACTGGCGCCAGGAGTCTTTAGCGGAGATAATGGGAACTACTCGAGACAGGTTGGTTGTGTGGGTTGGTTCTTGATTCTTTTCTTTCCAAGTTCTTTCCTTTCGTGCTTCCCTTCAATCCGTTGTTTGGTCGGACTCGGCTCGTTCCACGGTATGGCTCGCTACCAGGCGACCCAGGTTTAGGTCTGGACCAGGGCCAGCTCGTTTCAGAGGTGCGTGGTCTCCATTCGGATTGGGGGTTGGAATCACACGGGACTTTATTGGTTTCGCTTTTTCAGGAAGGTGCACAACAGTTGGGGGAACAGGACAGCCATGGACATGCTGAAGTTGGGGAGATACCCATGCCCTCACTGTCCCAACAAGGTCTTCAAGAGGAGGCTTGATCTCCTCGCACACAATACCACACACTCAAGGTGGGACAGGGTCAAAGTGGAGGTCAAGGAGGAGCCAGAGGAGGTGCGGGTCACAGTCAGGTGCGAGGAAGAGGAAGAAAGAGGTTCCCAGGGGGTCAGGACAAAGCAGATCCCCAGGCCAGCCATGGACATGCTGAAATTGGGGAGATACCCCTGCCCCCACTGCCCCAACGAGATCTTCAAGAGGAGGCTTGATCTCCTCGCACACAACACCACCCATTCAAGGTGGGACAGGGTCAAAGTGGAGGTCAAGGAGGAGACGGAGGAGGAGGGCCGAGGAGGTCAGGCTGCCCTGGAGGTCAGGAGGGTCAAGGGGGAGCCAGGAAGGGAGGAGGAGGGCAGAGGGAGGCATCAGGCATCAGGCACTGCTCCTCCAGCCAGGGAGGAAGAGAGAGACGATGGAAGTGGAGATGCAGGCAGGCCTGATCAGGTGAGAAGAATCGAGTGTGCATGGGTTGCATGATGGGGTAAGAACTTGGGTGCCAGAAGTGATCCAAAATGCCAACAGTTTTAACCAACTTTAACTCCTTGAGCCCCAGCCGCCTAGAATCTACTCAGTCTAGGCGCTGAGAACTCGACAGTCAGGTACCAGCTATACCCGCCAAGTTTTCCGCATACTCGTGAGCTGAAGATACGAACAAGATATTGTACAAATGATAACAGCTCTACTTACCCGTTCAGGGAAAATGTTATGAATGTCTTGTAAACAATTTCTCTCCCATAGAAGACCCTACATTAATTTCCAAAAATAACTCTATAAAAACCTGAAATTAGAGTACTGCTGGCCAACTGGTTCGGCTGATTTAGTTATGAGATACGTTAAAATGTACGGAATCACAATTTTGAGAAGGGTGCCAAATGGACTTGCTGAAATCGTTGCACTTTTCGAGAAACAAGTAAGTTTGGGAGTAATCCAAAGTGACAGGCAAGTTGCAGAAAAGTATTAACTTATTGCTCGGAAAGCACAACGATTTCAACAAAGTCTTCCGGCATGGTTCAAGATTGTTATTCCATATATTTTAATGTATTTCGTAATTAAATCACCCCAAGAGTTGGCCGGTAGTACTCGGATTTTCATATTTTACAGCGATCTTTCTGGAAATTAATTTATGGACTTATAGCCAAGGAAAATAATTGTCTCCTGTGTTTTGCATGAAGTTTGCATGTGTTTGCATAGTAAGTATCGCTGTTACTATTTGTAAAATATCATACCCTTACTTCAGAGTACTTGTAAGTTGAACAGGAGGAAAATCTAGGCGGAAATATAACGGGTATACTGTGCGGCGATTTTTTTGGAAATCAATTTACAGACTTCTATGGGAGGGAAATTGTTTTCAACACATTCATAACGTTTTCCCTGAATGGGTAAGTAGAACTGTTATTATTTGTAAAATATCTTGTTCTTATCTTCAGCTCACAAGTAAGCGGAAAACTAGGCGGGGGCGGGTGTAGCTGGTACCTGACGGTCGAGTTCTCGGCATCTAGATTCTAGGCGGCTGGAGCTCAATTGGTTAAAGGATCTGCTCAAGGGTCAACTTTGTTGAGTCCAAGCAGGTCCAAGTTGTACTGTATTACACTGAAAAATGAAGCTCAGTTTTTTTTAAACCCTCCAAAATGCAAAGGTGTTTTGAGTGCTACATTAAATGTCACAAATGACAATTTCCCTTAAAGCATGGCATGATCAGCATCATTACCTGTATCTACAGGGTGTAAATGAAATAAGTGCATATTTTTTGAGGAATGATAAAGAGTGATCAGAAAGGATCACTTATTGTTAATGCACTTGGTGCTGCAGATGAATTGTTAAGTCAGAAAAGGAGGGTTTGTCATACGTCATACACACACGTCATGCCTTTAGTAACCACCATCGTTACCAATATTTAGACGTGTGTGTGACGTGTCGCAATACAGTCAACTTTTGTAAACTGCCGAAAACGAAATGACGATCTGACGGCATCGTCACACAACAATATGAGTAAACCCGTTCAGTTGCATGTTGACCTCCGCGGGTGAAGGTCACTTTTTCACCTCTCCTACCATCATCGTCACTCGGACCTTTTCCCCTTCTCCGCCCACCCTACCTCTCCCCCATGTGTCCCCTTCGCCGCGGGTCGTTGGTTATTTTTAAAAATAGCCATTGCACTGTTGTAGAAATGTCAGTTTGAAATTCGACCGTAAAGGGGGTGTTCACACTAGGTGACGGTAGCATACGAAACAAACGAAATGAAAAAGTGGACCAATCAGAGCCCACTTGAGGGTGACTAAAAGTGAAAGGAATTACAAAACGGAAAATATGAAATGAATCAACTTTTGAGGGATACAGAATAATTAAATCAGTCTAACAGTTGGCCAGTAGTACTCGGATTTCTATTTTTCAGGCTGTCTTTTTGGAAACTAATTTAGGGACTCCTAGAAGAGTAAAATTTTTTGCAACACATGCAGTGTTTTTCATGAATGGGTAATTATAGCTGTTATTATTTGTAAAATATCTTATCTTTATCTTCAAAGTAGGAGTAAGCTAAAATCTAGGCGTTTTCGGCCTGGCTGGTAGCGAAGGGGTTAATTGAGTTTCTTTTTCTGTTCAAGACATGGCTGCATCTGCATAACTACTGAGTGCCAAATGTGTCAATGTGGTATATCTGCTCCGTAATACCTCGTCTCTAGTAGTGTGGGATCGAGATCTACACTGACGTAGATCACTCGTGATTCAGATCAGCCTACTCGCAGTGTGTGTACTAGGATCCAGAAAAGGTTACCAGATGAATGGAAGGAAAACTGTAAAATTAAACATTGTTTATTTTTAAAACTATATTTGAGGGGTGTGCTGGAAAAACGTGACAATCCTCATTTTGGTCATTTTTGACCTGAGAACACCTAGAAACTACATGAAAGACATGACAAGACAGTTGGGGATACTCAAAGTTCACCTATTATGCACGAGAAGGCAACAGGGACTAGATCAAAGCCCGCATTCCCTTTGATTTGTGAAGAGAATGCAAACTTCAATTTGCTCTCCTGAAAAATTGCACTTTTGCAGGTTGTCACGTTTTCCCACCATATCCCCCTCATTTCTTTGACGTATTTATCTTCCATTCCTGGACACAGATGCCCACTCCATGCATAGCCTACTTAAAGTGCGATATGAAAGGAGGGGGGCTGTTTATCCACCTCTAACCAAGGGGTAAATGACGCGGCAGTTGAGCATACAACAGACTTGTAAATAACCGGACTTGGGCCCGGACTTGTCGGACTTGGCTCCTTATACCGTACAACAGACTTGACGAGTGATTTACCCCTTGCCTCTAACCCTGTTCCTCAACAACATCAGTGCTTGTTGCGGGGACCCTCACTGTGATCTGGATAGCCAGCTCTAGTGCAGGGGAGGTGTAAAGTGTCACTTGGAGTACCACATTTCTCAGATCATGTTAAATTTTAAAGTGTGTATTTGAAATGTATATTCACACCCTGTGATACTTGTAAGGAAATCCAGAGTTTCAATTCCAACATGGAGTCCAAAACTTTTGTGTTTCATATAGATCATTAATCGACCCCTATTAGTAGGGCATCATTATTTTGCTGTTAGCCATCTTGCTGTTGTGACTGGAGGTTGCTTGTTGTTGGCTGGTTGTTGTAGGAAGGAGGGAGGGGAGGGGAAGGGACAGTGTAAAACAATCTAATGTTGGACTTTGGCTTATTGCACGGTACAATTCACCACCAGGTGACACAGGTTTAGGTTTGGGCTAGGGCCAGCTCGCTTGCGCGGCGCACACATTGAGGCCTGGTCTCCATGCGTATTGGGGGTTGGACTGGTAGAATCACACTGCACTTTGTTTTCCTTTTTCAGGGCAGTGCACAACATTTGGGGGAACAGGACAGAGCAGAGCGCCACATCCCAGCAGCCATGGACATGCTGAAATTGGGGACTTTCCCCTGCCCCCACTGTCCCAACAAGGTATTCAGCAGAAGGCTTGATCTCCTTGCACACAACACCACACACTCAAGGTGGGACAGGGTCAAAGTGGAGAGCCAGAGGAAGAGCAGGTGGAGAGGGTCACAATCAGGTTCAACAAGGAGGAGGAGGCAGGAAGAGGAGGTCAGGATGCCCTGGAGGTCAGGAGGGTAAAGGAGGAACCAGGAGGGGAGGAGGGCAACTCTGACCAGGAAAGTGACCTCAGTGGGGCAACAGAGGAGGAGTTGCAGGAGGAGGAGGGCAGAGGGAGGCATCAGACTGACACTGCTACTTCTACCAGAGCCGGGGAGGAGGAGTCAGGCGATGGAAATGGAGATGCAGGCAGGCCTAATCAGGTGAGCTGCAGGTTGGACATGTTCACATGGTGGGAATAAGAACTAGTCCGCAAAAAGGGACCCAAATTCCAACAGTTTTAAACAACTTTTTTGAGTTGCATTATAATGTTTTGTGCAAATTGTTCGTGATGTTATTACACTAAATCAGCCCCCTGGTACTCCTGCCCAGCTCCATGTAAATCCCTGTGCAGCGCTAGCTGATGGAGTGGTAATGCGTTGGGTGGCCATTGCAATGCTGCGCAGGTCCAGTGAGGGCAACAGACTCCTGTGATCCTAACTGGCAACGCTGCATTTAGTAGAAGAGAAACCACCATAAGGGATTCTTTTCTACTAAATGCAGCATCACCCATTAGGATAGCGAGAGTCAGATGCTGCACTTGCACTGAGTAGTGCTGCAGGGGCCACCCAACACATTACCACCCTGTCAGCCCCATGAATGCGATGAGAATGGGTGCGGCCAGACCTGAGTATTACTATATAAGACTGTGCTCTAAAGTCTAAATCATGAAGCATTTTTTTTTCATATTTGTTTCCCGCATTTGTGGCTAGAGGTAGCAGGTGTCGCATCACATGATCAGAAGGGAAGCAACGTATCATCCAATAAGTAATTAGTTTCATGCGATAATGTCCGTCCCCATTCAACCAAATTCCATCACTAATCTTGTGCAGAAATTCAAGTGGGAATCCTCAGCCACACTGCCACTGCAGTACAGACCTGTTATTATCATACACCACTTGCTCCCTCTAGCTGCACATGCACATCATTTTTTTTGTACATAAGGTTTGGAGATTATCCCTGCCAAAAGTCATTGACCTGACCCGTAGGTTTTCCACAATAATTTTGGCAAATTTTTAATTGGCTTCTTATATTATGGGTCTATTGCCATTTTAATGTTGATCATTTGATGTCACACTCACCTTGACTAGCAACTTCAGCATGTGGCAGAAATGTCCTGGTCTTCACGATAGGCCATAGGGCATAGCTCAGTGGTTCCCAACCTTTTTTTCACTCCGGGCACCCCTACGTGCACCGAAAATTCTGAAGGCACCGCTAACTATACACTACAGATAATACTTCTTGCTAATAGTCATCATAGGCAATATTTCAGTGAAAAGATAAATAGCAAATAGAGTTGCATTACATTTCAACCAGTGTTGTGGCCACTTATCATATTTTAAAAATTATAAATACATACTAATTTCACGCGAAGGGAACTATAGGAAATTAATTTCACACCCCCCCCCCCCCCTCCCCCACGATGTCCGCAGCACTCCAGTTGGGAACCACTGGCATCGATAATCATGCAATACACCTGCCTTTTCAAGTAGGCTAATAAGATTGTATGTAATGGTGACCCTCAGGGGGAGACAGGTGGGAGAGAGGTCGGGGGGAGGGGAGTATGATGCGGATAATGGGGAAGTAGCCTTCATTTTGGAAACTACATAATAAATTCGCCCATATTTTTGGAATTTTTTTGGCATATTCCGTTTTAAGATATCAGTTTCAGTTCCGGAGTAATTGGGGTTTTTATGTAGGGAAATGGTGACGTCACTGTTTCCCTAGAAAATGTTGACGTCACGCGAAGTGAAATGAACGCAAAAATGGTGTTATAGAACGCGCCTCGTCATTGTTGTAAAATGCTTCGCTGTTGTTAGCAACCGTCCTATTCTGTGAGCACGGCCGTGAGCATGATAGCGGCCGGGGCGCGTATTTATTCCAGGCCGCTCAAACCTCTTCTGGGCTGACAGTGGTGCCAACTGGTAGGAATTATCTGTCACCCGAATTCGGCACATGAAGGCCCCTTTTCTCCACCTCGATGGCCTACAGCCGCCTTGCGAATGCTTTCCGTCGTGTCCGCGGTTAATTCAAAGTCAAATTCCTAATATCTCGCAGTCAACCAGGCATTTCAATGTACCCTTTCGATTGGCACCGCCCGGCCGCCCCGTTTTTCCCGCCAATTTTGAAGGCACTTTTAAATGTGCCGTAATTTATCCAGTAATGTCATTTTGATGCAACAAAGTGATGGAATGTATGTTTACAGGCATGGGCTAGCTAGTTATGAACAAAAATCCCAAATCCCAGACCAAGGCTACTTCCCCATTGTTGGATGAGCATCATTAAGAACATGACCTACACCGCAGGCCGCAGGCCTAGAAAAGAGCGAGCGAAGCGAGTGGTTTTCTAGGCCTGCGCCCTAGAAAAATGCGAGCGGAGCGAGGGTTTTCCTAGTATATAGTTAATTCAAGGAATGATTCAATAGAAAACACCTTAAACGACTCTCCTGACCTTTGATACAGTGGTAATGTGCCTGGTTCACTTGTTGGTTGACCTTCATCTGAAGTAGGTTAGGTTTAATTAGACAATCGTTAATTATGGCTTGTGATGCACACCAAGTGGTGATTTATACACTGGTTGCTTGTTCATTATTAATTATACAAGGGTTTGTCATAAAGGAGGGTTATCTTTTAAATAAGGAAGTATAGGAAGTGCTATCATGATGGTGATATATTCAAGCACGCTTGTCGAACGTGGATGTGCATGCTTATGCATAGAAGTCTACTGTGCACCATGTGGGTGTGGTGGCAGCACAATAAATCGCCTACCCCTCTGAAGTCACCTCCTGAGTCATGGCATCGCCATGTGTGTAGCTCTTGGTGGAGCTAAATTCTGCATATGGCTCAAGAAGACAGCCAGTGAGTCATGCTCCATTCTGACACAGGCATATGGAGAAGATGCACTGCCTGACAGTACGGCATGCTGTTGGTGTGAGATGTTCAAGGAGGGTAGCGAATCCAGCTCCTGACAGAGGTGGCCATCAACACGACCTCATTTATTGTGCGGGAGGATCGCCATGTCACCTTGACTATCATATGGTGTGCACACAATTATGCAAGCCCACATGCATGTGAGGCTCTGGCAGGCGTTACAGGAGCTTCCTGTTTGTAGGTGCCAGGTGGATTCCGGACCATCCTTGAACATCTTAATCCTTCAGTAGAGACATGGATCTGAGCAACGTAACTCGTGACATGGGGTCTTTTTTGACCCCAGGTGGTATTTTCACTATATTTTACCTCCAATTCATGTGATTAAATTTTGAATGCCATTAAAAATAAGTTCACATAAATCTTAATGGGTAAATAATAAAACAGACAAATAAAAAGCATGTTTGAGTATTTAAAACTGCAAAAAAAAGCATGTTTGAGTATTTAAAACTGCAATGTGTATAGTTTATAGGTAGCTCAGCAACAACCTGCAGCGTTAAAAATTCCCGAATACACCTACCATGTAGAAGGTCTCAAATGACGAAAATTTTCCCTCGACATAAAATGACCTTCAATTCAAATTTTCATGAAAGCGCATATGTCTCAAAAACATAGTCTCCTTATGGCTTGTTTGCCTGGCATGGTAGCTGTTATGGGCAAACTGAAGTTGCAAATTCAAAAGTTGGTGAACAGAGGAAGATGCAATGATCTTATGAATGAAATACTAGAAGAGGGTCATTTGAATACATGAATAGAAGAGTAATGAGGAATCCAAACGTAACTAGTGACATTGGGTCTATTTTGACCCCAGATGCACCCCACCGTGATTACAGCTGGTTTTTGAAGGCCCTGAATTTTCATTTCCAAAGACATTAACACGTCAGCAAAGGTATGTTTGAGGAATACACAAAGGCATTTGGCTTTCAATTAATCAGTAACTTGACAATGTTAATTCTCGTAAGCTTGGGGTCAAAAAAAAAACCCCATGTTACTAGTTAAGGGTACTGTCAGGCAAAGCGTCTTCTCCATACGCTTATTGTGAAGGTGGGATTAAAGGTCAAGAAGACGCAATCCAGCCAGGAGTGAAGAAATACTCTAGGAATGCAAAACTTGCCACCGACACGCAGATAT
>KZ539379.1:0-11688 GCA_000934665.2 Catajapyx aquilonaris
GGACCTTTGAGCCCCATTTTTTACTATACGGTTTGCTTGTGGTCGAGTAGAGTCGCCTTCGAGTCTATTCGACCTTAGGGAATTTAGTGATTGGCGTTGTTTAGTGGGCGCTAGGTCCGAACTTTCTACTCCCAAAGTTCTGGCTGTAACGACCTGGGTCACCTGCATTTAAAAGTTTGTGGGAGGTCATCTGGGGGAACATGCTTCACATCCAACCTTCCATGATCTATTTTTAATTATTAGGTGAAACTATTTTTTCCTAATTAGATGTATGATTCAGAGGTGACTAATTACTGAACGAAACAGCTGTAGATACGAGGCACTAATTTCACCCCAGTTTAAACCATTCATGATTGTCTTCTTTTACAGCCACCTTTTTTTTCCTCCACTTGTTTTCATCGGAGAGCCGAAGTTGAGAGTCGTAAACCATTTTGTGGGTCGTCCCGGACCCGAAACTCTTGCGATAATTTCAGATTTCATAGAGTAAAAGGTTGACGTGAGGGGGGGGGGCTTAGGACCCCCAACGCAATTTCCCCCCCTTCTAGTCCCTCTACAACCCCCCTATGCTTTATGATCCAGAGTTGCCAAGCCCAAATTAGCGCCATAAACAATTAGCAGCTGACATATAAATTTATTTTATGGTGTTTCTCTAAATGGAGCGGATCGGGACAGGGGAGAGGGGGACGCCATGATTATTATATCCGGATAATGGAAACCCAAAGACACACATGCATATGTGCTGGGAATCAACAAGCAGAATCCTTATCCTGATATGTAGGTGACCAAAGTGGCTCTCATGTGTGACGGTTCGCATAGTAACCAGGGGCTGCTTTAAAACCCGGAGCCGAATTATTATCCCCAACAATCAGCAACAAAATTTATTGGTCTATGTTCTTGGAACGATTTTGCCAAAAAAAACAGATCCCATATTGTTTTATGAGATTTCCCAGGAAGTACCTTGTGACTCATTCGACGACTGGCATTTAAACAGCGGTTGGCGACTGCTAAATCACCCTTTAGTACCGGTCCTATAGCTGGAGCATCAGAAGGGGGGAAAAAAGCTATTGCCGGTTCTGCATAATAATGGCAGACTGATAAAAAAAACAGTGTGATTTAACATTTATCACAAAAACTACATTCCAACAGTTTGCGCAAGGTTTTAGTACCTAAACTAGTTTCACTCTGTAATCTATGCAGTACAGTACACTGTTGAAATAACTAGGTCAAAACTCATTACATGTCCAACAAAAACCTGCGCCTTACAGTGTCTGTAATCGAATTTCTACGCCTCAGAACTATGCATAGCAACATATGGTAATATATTTTTTTCCACCTCATAAAAACGGCAAGCTTGGCATTCCAACAAGGGAATCTATCCCCTTTTCAACCTTACAGGGTGTGTCACAACTATAGTATGAACGGGGTCGAACCGGAGGAGGGTTAGAACCGAGATATGAGCTGGGGTTGGGTTTAGAGATGAACCTGCCGCCACACTTTGCAGATTCCACCAGAACCACGCCCTCTCTACCCGCAGGCGTGGAGTCCTGACAGAAATTTGACAGACGAACGACGTCCAAGTGCTGCCGTTTCCTATCTCCCCTAGTGCCAACCCCCCTCTTTCCCGCCTACAGAATTGCCAGGAAATTGATCGGCAAAATCTCATACTCCCCCCCGCTTTCCCCCCCTTACTCCCCAAGCTGCAGTACTAAATACTGCACCACTTTGAAACATACCTATCCAAAAAAGATGGCTGACTGGATTAGTCTAATGATCAGGGATTGACATGGACGTCTTAAGAGATGATCCTTAGGACACATTTGGCGAGTGCTGGGGGAGAAAGGCAAACAGGAAAAGCTCTTAGACTTTTTTTTCTTTTGAGAAGGGACAGCTGTCCTGGAGAATTGAAGTGGAAGAGGGGGGTACTTTTGCTAGGAAGTTGCAAGTGGCGCCCTCAATGCTTGGAGCGGTCGGGTTTGGAACTACTATGAGTAAGGTAGCAGACCTGAAGCTCAAACTAGCCGTCCCAACTATAACTGAAAAACTAGTAAGGGTGAAAGTCGCCTGCATGTCCTGCACTGAGTCAGGGGGGGATTAGTGCAGGGCATGCACGCGATTTTCACCCTTACTGGTCTTGGAGGCTAGTTTGAGCTTCATGTCTGCTACCTTACTCATTTCACTGTACATCATTTGCTGGTACAAATAGGAAGCACAGGAGATGGTGCAGTTTCCGGGTATGTCTTAATCTAATCCCCAGAAGGGCGTTTCCCTTGGTAATGGTCGGGTAGGTAGGGGAAGGATGGGGATGCATCTTGCCACAGGAATTGAGTTGGAAATACGCAATTATTAGTTAATTGCGTCATTTACAGTGTGGGATCGAATCAAGGGTGTCCGATAGTGGCCTGAGGGTATGGAGGAAAAGGAAGGTTGCTTACTTGCTTCAGGGGTTTTTGGGAAAGGCCAATATCTGCAGGTTTGGGGAGGTTGGGGAAAAAGGGGGGAGGAGGGAAAGCTCATAAATAGTGCCATAACCGCCTTTTGGCCCCGGGGTTCAATATTGGAAGCGGTCTTTGGCTTGCTCTAAAGGAGCGGATAAATCTTCAGGGTCCAATAGGCAGGTGGCAGCATTTTGGAGAAGAGAAGGGGGGAAGGTCTATGGTAACGTTTTCATTCTCTCTTTTCTTCTTCACTTTACAAGGAGTCAACTTGGACTCTTTGGCAATACTTCATCTAAGACATTCTAAGGGGGAAGGAAAATTTATCCTATCAATTTCGAAGATGACGTTTCTGTTCGCGTACAAGTTTGCCCTCGTACGTTTTTAGTAGTTTATGTCACCTGTAGAGCAAAGTTACATGAGTCGCTAGTGGTCGTAATGGAGACAATTTGTCATCTTTTTGGACACTCACTGCTCGTTTGGCGATAGGGTGTTCCAAAATAGAGGCAAGACCTCCGAGTGGATGACACCACGTACACGTATAGGTCATGCTCTGCGTAGATGACCCTCCGAGTGGATGACACCACGTACACGTATAGGTCATGCTCTGCGTAGATGACCCTCCGAGTGGATGACACCACGTACACGTATAGGTCATGCTCTGCGTAGATGACCCTCCGAGTGGATGACACCACGTACACGTATAGGTCATGCTCTGCGTAGATGACCCTCCGAGTGGATGACACCACGTATACGTAGAAGTCCTGCTCTGAGTAGATGACCCTCCGATAGCATGACCTCTACTTATACGTGGTGTCATCCACTCGGAGGGTCATCCACTCAGAGTATGACCTCTACGTATAGGTGTCATCCACTCAGAGCATGACATCTACGTATAGGTGCATCTACTCAGAGCATGACCTCTACGTATAGGTGTCATCCACTCAGAGCATGACCTCTACTTTCCAGAAATACATGTCATTAATTATTATCATTACCGTTCAGACTACTGCCCGTGCATATTATTTAGGCTATTAATCAAGTCTTGCACATAATGAAGTTCTTTCCGATGTAACGACATACTTATAGCGGAAGCTGCGTATAAGCAACCGAAATCACCGGATTCACATCATGAGCCACTTGAGAAGCGAGCTTATCCCAAACAAAGTAGGCCTAATTCTGGAGCCCCTTGCACCATGCCAAATAAAGCCCCTTTCCATGTTCCTCTCACAGCAGAGCCTACAGTGAACTTGGGGACCTAGTAATAAATGAATTCTGATGCATGTGGAAGGTAGCATAATCTAGTTCAATCCCCCCTTCCCCATAGTACGTGCATAGAAAGACTATAAAGGCAGCATCTTGTAGACAAATGGCGTCCGACTCTGCAAATTGCCAATTGAGTACAAGCTCCTGACGCTATCTGCATGAAATCGGCATCGTGGAAAGGAGGGGGGGGGGGGCAAAGGCTAAGTTATTTACCTTATAGTTGGGCGGAAGGCAACGTAATGAAGAAAAACGGGTGTGCTTTACCCTAGGATTCCTGCAAAGTCATTGCCTTGCTGGGTAAATATGCCAAGGCAAAGGAGGCTCGATTACCTTCTGGTGGAGACAGTGGAGAATTGTCTCCGAGAAACTCAGTATTTGCCTTCTGACATTTCCAAGGTAAAATTTTTGACCCGCACTATATGAATTTTTAATGCAAATTTGGCCCTTGGTAATGTTAGAAAATCCTATAACAAATCTGAAATCGAGAAGTTTCGCTCCGTCTCCGGCTATAAAAAAAACTCTCTGGGAAAGAGGTCTACTTTTAATTGAGTTGCTGATGACCAAGGGGTGTAATGGAGCCGTCACGTTGCCAAAATGGCTGCCAATTTCGAGGTTGGCGCCCCGGGGACATGCGGGACTGAAAAAAAAAATGGACGGGGAATAACCACCGTTTGTCAGACATTTTACGGCCCAGTACGACGCAAATCACGGGTCAGAAAAACACATGCTGTTGATTAAACAACAGGGAACCGCGGGGCTCACAAAATTTACTGGAGTCAAAAAACGGAATTTAAAACATTAATGAAGCGTTTCGATATGAATTGCATAGGTATTATCTGCCGTTAATTCCGAATGCACGTGTTAACACCCCCCCTTTTCATGTGTGAATAATGTATGTCGCATTATGTTGCATTCAATATGAAAGTTTAGATCAATAGCGCAATTTTATATTGTGAATAAATGCAGTTACGCGCAAACACCTTGCGCAATGCTTCTTAAAGTGCTGTACAACCAGTTTAAAGGGACCGGGCGGAGAAGGAAAAGATAATGAGGTGGGATTAATTATTCTGGCAGGGATTAGTGAAGCTGAGCCTGGCTCCCAAGGAAGGCAAGAGAGAGCGACGTCTTCATTTGGAAGACTTTGGGTCTCCTTTGGCGTAGAATGTACTTGGAGAATCCGGGGGATAGTCTCCATTAAGAGCTCTGGAGCTGAGAGCCTTGGTTCCAAAAAATATAAACCCGGTTTTATACAAAAAAAAATATTAATTTCTAGGCACATTGCGGATTCTTCTGTAGTGTCCCTCTTGATGTGTACAATGGTGATGGGGAAACGTGTGATCGAACGTGGGTTTGTGGTAAGGGCCTGCAGACACAGCCGGTTTTAAGCCCACGTCTCTCGCCTATTTTTTTGCAACGAATTTTCTGCCAGAACTGCATTTTTTTGGAAGCTTGACAGTCATTTACAGCGACATTGTTGGAGGGGGGGGGGGGGGNGGGGGGGGGGGGAAATGTCCGGAGCCACAAATGCTGACCAGCACAGTTTTGGCCTAAAATTTAACCAGCAACAATATTATATATAAAAGGCGAAGTTTGTCGATATGTTCCATTTCACTCTGCCCCTCTACCGTTAACTTTTTATTTATTTATTTATTTATTCAGATTTGTTTAGAGATGGCCTGTCATACACCTATTCCACGAAAGGGTAGCATTTATACCATAACCAGCTTAATGTGCAAAAATATGGCAAAATTTGGGCACGTCGCCATAATGGAGTTAGAGGCAAGCACCACCCCCTTCCTTACACCATCAGGAGCTTGTAAGGACAAGCTGGCGGGGTTAGCCGGAGAGGAGTAAATCATCCACGGAAGAGTAGCATCCGGACCATGTACCACGCTTTTCACTATCCCTTCCATCCCCCCCCCCCCCACTCTAACTTTGTGGGTGGTAAAGGAGGCAAGGTCTGCAGATTGAGTAGCGAGAATGAAACGAGAAGGAAGTGGGAAAAAGAAAAGTGGGGGCCTGGCAACCCCGGACGCCCTGGCCTATTCCGGAAAAAGCAATCACTGGAAATAGCAAAGTTTTGTTCTTTTTCTGCGGGCATGGAAGGAAGTAAGGGGAGGGATAGATAAGAAAGGAAGAAGATGAAAAGTAAGCTTTTACTACGGGACACCTATCGCTCAAAAAAATATGACAATATCGATTTTGTGCTGTTGCGGCGATTCCCTGGCGATTCCCTGGCGATTCCCCGGCGATTCCCCGGCGATTCCCCGGCGGATTGAATATCATGGGGGAAAAAATGAGTATAAATTCATTAAACGCCATAATGGTTTGGGACAACCGGTGTGGGATTTGAATTGAAAGTGTGATGGCGCCACCGTTGCTATGCTGTCGAATGGCGATCCTTTGAGGACCCAACTTCCATCTCGTTATCTGACAAGCTTGGAGGAGGGAGGGATGGGGGGGGGGGGGGNGGGGGGAAAGAGAGAAAAAGCCTTTTCCTTGGGCTCTTGACAAAGTCCCTCCGCTTGTTAGTCCCAAGTCCTCCAGATCCTCCAGAGAGCCCACTCTCAGCTCCACACACTTGTCTCCCAATCATTTGCTCATTCATCAGTCCACTCCAATCACAACCGTTACTTTTACACTATCAATGTTTGGTTAAGACAATTCTAAAAAAAAGTAATAGTTATTTTCACCATGTGCTGTAAGGCGATTGATGGTGCTTCCATGGTTCATTCCTCCATCTGACAGCTTCAATTTGGTAAACGCCTCGTTATTTGTCTCATTTCAGAGGGAGATTTCATCGAGAGGGGAAGAAACTTTGAGAGGGGATGAGAGTGGGGAAACTCTCATCCAAAGTTAGAGATTCCCCCCAATGGCAGATCCAATGCTTGTCAGCGTTCAGGTCATTCCTAAATTAATGTGGGCATCGACTTTCAGCCCACTCGGAAACAGAGCCATCTAACGACAGCGTCATATCAGCTAGGAAACAGAGCCATCTAGGGACAGCATCATATCAGCTTGAAAACAGACCCATCTAGTGTCAGCGTCGGATGGATATTCTTATCATGCATTTTTTTTCCCAAAAGAGAAACTTTGTATTCTGAAGCATGCTCTGTCGCTATCACTCCAGTTCGTATATAGCCCTGCCAAATTCTGCCAACCAGAAAGGAGGACAGGCCGCATGGGATTTTCACAGTAATCTTGTTGCTGACCAGCTCCCGTCTTATCCATGGAACGCTGTCCAGCACCGGAGGGATGCGATACATCACTGGGGTTTAAAGGGGAACAAACTTTGCAGCTTCCCAAGTATATTCCAAGCCAATGTGGTGGGGATTTGCCTTGATGATAATGACCCCCCCAAGTAAATGGGGGGAAGTGGGATGGGTTCAAACTTAGCATCGATCCTATCGCCACCTCCCTGCGTCATTGATTATGAGGCAAATCCGGTGAATAATCATTAACCTCCCAGTTGCTGATTTAATCAAGGACCGGATTAGCAATGGAATTAAGACAACCGATGCTGATAAGCGCGAAACATTGCAATTAAGGCGGAACTATCAGTAGTTTTATATACGATATTTCGTGTTTTTTATAGCCAATTTTTCAATTTAGCTAAATCCTACCCAGCTTTCTTTTTTATCCAGTTGGATAAAAAACAGAAAACGAAATTATGGAGGGGGAAATGGTGGAACTTATCGATATGGAGGAAAAGCCTTCCCACAGGAAGAATGTTGGTTCTGAATGTTACCTGAGGAAATTTACGTGCCCGCAATATCTGTGAGCTGAATGGAAAATGGCAGCCATTGAAAGGCGGCCTCAGGGCCAATTCTTTGTTCTTTTTTGGCGCGAAAATGGCGGCTGAATTTTCCTCTCATATTAAGATTTTTTTGGGAGGTGGAAATATTCACCTTCTTTAGTGAGCTTTATAAAAAAAACAGATTTTCAACACTCTCATCAGGCAGAATGGTGCTGCCTCTCGGTGGGAACAAAAACAAGTCATTAAGCACTCATTAAGGAGACACAGAGAAGGCGAGGCTCGTCCGGACCGGTGCCAAATGAATAGTCAACTGTATTTTTCATTCGGTTGAAAGGGCCCCCCTGGATGGAAAAAATGAAAAAAAAAAATGCAGACGAAAAATGTAGCTGTTGTCAGTCCTATTAGTAGCATTGTGCAAAGTAGACGGTCGAGCTGAATTGCGATCATTATAGTGCTCGTTTTATCAGCGAGTCGCGAATAATATCGTACGGTTGGTCCGGAAAAAATGTTATTAAAGGTATGCTGTAGTTGAAGTTGACAATATTATTGCAAGAAAAGATTGATGAAAAATGACATGTTGCTATCAGCAATATTCGTCAGGAAACTGGTGTTAATTTGTAAAATTGTGCTGACATCGCATGTTGCCTGAATAACAATGGGTTTTGGAGAAATAATGGCAATGTCCGGTTGCTCTTTAATTCCCAGGGATGATTAGCATGCTAGGTGTGTCCTCAACGAGCGGTGCAGGAAGCTGCGGTAATTTGCAAGAAACACTGTTGTGACAACTCTGAGTGGAGATGGCGTTTACTTCCGCATCCTCCTTTTAGAGTAATGATCTGGAAAATTAAAATGGAAGTAACGCTCCGTTCTACCAAATCGTGAGACGAATTTTGAAACGATTCTTGGTTTTGCTCTTCTCCTTCCCCTTCTTCCTCCGGATCCTCTATCTCCCACGAATACATTAAAAGGCCAACAATAAATCTTGCTCTCACATTAACACTTGATGATTATAAGCCTACTCCAAATTCCGCCAGATTAAAATCACCGCTTAATCACCTTATCGTAATTATGCTTCCATACTGCTGAGAGACCAATAGTCTCAAATTTGAAGATCGTCTCCCAATGGTTGGCTGGAACGAAGCCACTTATTGTTATATCCCTCTTCTTTCCACCACCAGGCCATATTTTTTTCGTAGGAAATCGTAGGCCTATAGTTATCCTATTATCTATGAAGGTATAAATTTCGAGCAGGCATTAGGTTGGCTCCAATTGTGTTAAATTAAGCTAATTCTTGCCAGACGACCTCAGTTGGGTCTTGGCTAGGCCTAGCCCACAAGGCCTAGCCCACTAGACTAGCCCACAAGGCATAGACCACTAGGCTAGCCCACAAGGCAGAGCCCACAAGGCCTAGCCCACTAGGCTAGCCCACAAGGCCTAGCCCACAAGGCCTAGCCCACAAGGCTAGCCCACAAGGCCTAGCCCACTAGGCCTAGCCCACTAGGCTTACCACTTCCCTCCATCTTCTCCAGGAACCAAACAGGGTCTACAATCATAACTTTTGGGGCAAGTGAGTTACGTGCAAGCGGAACTAATCCGAACTTAAGAGGTTTGTGGCAATGAAAAGACAAGGGATGAGAGAGGAATGGACGTGATAAAGGATAGGTCTCCGGAGACGTTTGCACGTGCGGCTGGTTGCCTTTGGAATCTTGAGATGGAATCGGAAGGCGCTCAGGCGAAGGATTAAACTCGGATGGTACACCCCCCCCATCTCCTTTTGCTCCATCTTGCCCACCAAAACTACTTCGCCGTTTATTCCCAGAGGTGGAGAAAAAGCGAAGCCTGCCAACCAACAGGAAAGGGTTTAATCACGGGAGAATTAACCTGCAGGCTACAGCATCCATTTAGGCCCAGTTCTATCTCGTTTTTTTTTTGGAGGGGTGGAGAGACTCTGAGGAATCAACTTTAGCCTCCATGGGCAGGATATTAATTTTTTTACGGCCAGGGTTAAAAAACCGGGTTCCCGCTTACACTCCCTGTGGAATTGTATGGGACCTCATTTTTGTTATAAAAAAAAACTTCCATTCACTCCAAATGATTTAGCATGCGAAACATGGCGCGTACGTAATATAAAATGAAGGAAAGGCGTCGCTTTAAAAAAAATTATGCCGGACTTTTTTTATGATAGGGATGGAAGCGAAACTGGGGCGAAATGAAGCGCGCACTAACTTAGGCGCGATAAAACCTGGCTTTTGTTTTGAAATATTCACCGGAGAGTGAGCGAAGCGAGGGGCGTCATACTTAATGTGGCGTCATACTTAATGTGGCGTGATACATATCGAGCGTATGGTCTTGTCGATTACGTGGTGTCTTAGAACTTGAGTTACATCTTGGGTAAAAAATCGGCCATGAACTTCTCTAACCTAGGCGTGATTGGCCACCTCAGATGAGCCTCTAATGGCAAAAGGTGACGTCATTAGATGTATGTCTGCTTCGGAATTGAATGCCAAGGGAAAGGAAACCCTCGGAGGGGATGAACTTGCGATCCTCCCCCATTTGCTCAGGGGACTACTCGGTTTCTATTGGTGTCGTTAATGTGCGGTGATTCCGCCCTAATTTAAGCGACGTTTTCCATTTTAAAAGGAGGGGCAGGAGGGGGGGGGACTTGAATATCTGGACCCATCTAAGTCGGGCTTAGATGCCTTAATGAGACCTAAGCCAGGCTTAATCCCTCACCTTAGAGACGCGCTTAGAGTTTGCCCTCAGTTAGAAGCGGATGTTGTCCACCAAAAATGTAAGGACAGTCCAGATTGTCTCATATATACTTGTTAAAAAAATTGGTCTGACAGGTTGGATAAAAAAAAAGTCGTAAGAAATCATCATGGTTCTGGAACTAGTTCTGGGAGTAAAACCTAGGCACTTTTGACTCTAACCAATTCCAATCTGCGGAAGTTTTTAGACGGAGATTTTCGCAGCAGTGCAATTTGCAGTTGGAATAACCCCACCATTTTTTTGGGACCGTTTTTCCTCTCTTTCGAAACTGGTGTCATAATTTCTGCTCGGAATTGAACCGGTCTCAAATAGCGGGAAATGGCAGGGGCTTGGATGGGGAAATATAGCATTGCCATAGTTTTTTATTACTGGTTATTACCATTCGAGTGCAGCCAGGTAAAGCATTAAAGAGGCAAATTCTTTTTACTAATGTGGCATAAAAACTGGGGGTGTTCAGACTGAATTGGCATATTAAGTTGTCTAGCTTTTAGAGGCTCATTGTGTCCATCTGTTCCCTGTTGAACTATTTGCCAATAATTATGATTTTGTGATATTACAAATTATTTTTCCTGTTCACATTGCAGAGATAACGTTTATGACCCCATGTGGCAGGTTTCCCATCGCCCTCTTTTTGTGTTACTCCTTTGAAAAGAAACGCTGCTATCTTGCCAGCTACATCTTGTGATTGAAGTCGAATCACTCGAACATCCTAGATTTAGAGCCAAGCCAGCCAGAAGAATTTTGAAAGCAGCTTTTTGAGTCGCTCCCTGAAGCGTACAGTACACAACCCCCACTTCTTTTTGTTGTTGTTGTTTTGAAAAATCCCAAAGGAAACTTTCTTAGCTAAAGGCCAGTAAGATAAACCGTTGTGGTCCACGTGCCTCTCTTATTCTTGGTTGGGCTTCTCCATCAAACCCCCACAAACTAGGAAGGCCCATTCCTGCTCGTTTTGTACGCCCCTCCAGCCCAAGGTGCGCCGTCATCTCGTGGGTTCCGATCAATTCAAGCCTTTTATAGAGAAGCCACCACCGCTCTCGGCTTGAATAGAAAATGCCTGGATAGGGGGGGGGGGGACCAGAGGCCGAGCTTCTTGGCTTCCACTAAATCTGCCTAACGTGTGCTATATCCATCGAATGTTACAGAACTATTCAAATTAACATAATTAAGTCACTTGGCTACACACCCGATATTTGGTGCTGGAGATACCAGAAAAAAAGCAGGGTGTATAGAACTACACTTTAGAAGTAGTGGAACGTAGCGAGTGGCACAATGCTAATTGACCACTGCATTGTTCCCACTCCGATCGATTACAACTGCCCCCAAGATGACCACTCCCGACCATTCCGCACTGCCCCTTACCATATGCACAACCCGCAGTATAAGAGAGACACCTGGGTCACCCACATGCCAGGATCACGATTACGGTAATGGTGAAGGAAGATCTAAAGTTCTCCAGAGAAGAAG
>KZ539379.1:11759-24017 GCA_000934665.2 Catajapyx aquilonaris
GGGGGGGCTTCCTGATTATCATTCCGGCGCCTTTTCTGGCCTATAAATGCATGGGAGATTATTATAATAAGGGGATTAGTATTTTTGGAAGCGAAAGAGATCAAAGCTTTGATGTGTCTATTAAAAAGTTTTGGAAGAAGTTATTGAAACGCTACCTGCTACATTTTGCGATGTTGTTTCCGGTGGGCATGTTTTAAACATTACTATAGAGAAAGCAATAACTTACCTTTCCGATTATGGAGGCCTCTTTGGTCCCCAGTTTCCTTAGGAGACCAGGTGGTATTGGAGGTGGACTACGGTGTAATATCAGGCTGAATTCGCTACGGAAGTTGGAGGACGACATGGACGACACATCTTCTTCGCCTGAAGAATGTCGGCGACGTCTGTGTGACGATTGCAAATTCAATTTTTGCGCCGCCCTGAAATCAATTAGTAGCCAAATTACATTCTGCTTATTTATTTATGACTGTTGTATACCCTCGGCTGTTTTTATTATTATCAAGTTTCCCCCCTTTCTGTTCCATGGGAAATCAACCGAAAACGCCACGTCTGGGAGCCATCATAATCATTTTGGCCCCAACCAGTATTTACACGTGAACCCTCTTCGCCCGGGTAATAAGCGCTCGGGTAAAAAAAATAATTTGTAGAGCAATTTAAGTTGAACAGCGTGGAGCAAACATTTCTTCCTCAGTCGGAAGTTGTGACGATGGTGTTACTGGATGCTTTAAAAATAGGCAAGCTGTTAATTATGCCAGATTCGTTCAGGAACACTACAATATCCGGTTAGCATACCACGTTGGGCGCCATTGTGACGGATGGTATTTCGGATTAAACGTCTGATTTTCGTTTGTTCGGAGTGTCATTTCCGCTATGTACGATACGACCCTGAGAGTGGCAGCCCCCCCTTTTTTATTATTTTGAAACGTGTGGGGGATCCCCAGGAGAGATCGTGGGTCCCACTAGACTCATCCGGAGATCCTTCGGCGTTGCCAACTCCAGGCTTAATCAAGATGGATGGTGCTGGGAGGCGGACGCCACGTGTGATGACGACGCCTTTCGCTTTTCCTCCGGATATATTTGCTCACTCTCCCCTTTCTCTTCTACCCAAAACTCACTCCAACTGTCCTCGTCTCCACAACACTCTAATTCACACTCCTCCTCCATTATCCGGATCTCATCCTTCACTGGAAACCCCCCCGGAACATTTTTGCTATTTGGCAAGTTTTTTTTTGTAGCAAAATTTGCATTTTGATTTTGGGCAAAATAAGGGTGTGGTAATTATATTAATTCGGGCGGCGAACTATAATAGGATTTGCACATTGATGCGTGGAATTTATGCGTGTTTCTTGATGTTAACAATATTTCAGTAGGAATTTTTGGCAACTGGTGTCGTGTTTCGTAGGAAGAAAAAAAAAGTGCGAATTGATGAGATTTGGCATTGGAATGTGTCCCTAGGGTAGACTAGGGAGCTTCTGTGATTGCACAAGAGAGAAGGGGGGGAGGGATGATGGCGGAAGTGGGGAGAATGGTGGAGGGAGAGGGGAGGGGGACTAATCCTTCATTAGCATATTTCCCCACCTGATAGTCCCAGCGCCAAATTGACCTGGCAATGTTGCCAATTTGAGTTTTCCCAGAGAGTGTTGACCACACTCCCTTTTTGCTCATTCATTTTCCAGGCCATTCTACATAAAACCATGTGTTGCAGACAGAAAGCCCTGAGGGTTTTTTGGGCGTAGTAAAACTTTAGGGGACACCAGCTTGGATTAATGGGGAAGGAAAGGGCGGAGCCAGAAAATATCAGGATATGTAAAATTTGTTTAAAAATTATGTATGTAGGCCCTACTGTACAGTCATGCGCATTCAATTATTGCAATTATGCAAGGCAGGTCCCCCCATTGTTTTCAGAGGTATCTCATTACCCTCCCACATTATCACCGGCTTATTGACATTCGTTTTTCAAGCACTACTCTTCTCCCCCCCCCCCTCACTCGTAGCCAAAACTTTGCTCTATTTTAAAATTCAAGTGTCCGGGAAATCAATAACTCCGGCGTATTTTCACTCACAAGTCCGGTTTTTCCGGGGGGGCTCCCCCCGAATTTTTTTGCAGTTCATTCCCACTATTTGCACAGTGTTGGGGACCTGCATACATTGGCAAAAAAAAGTTAGTAACTCTGATTGCATCAATGGTAATACAAAGGCGAAATCCAGTTGGCGAGCGTACAGTTGGCTAGGCATCATTATTGCGCTGATAACAATGAGATTTAATTTCCATGGATGATATTAAGCTTCGGTGCAAACTTGGAATCGCATCCCGGGTTGCTGCATAGAGCGATTTTTTTTAAAAAAATGCGCTAATAACTGTGGGTTGGCGACACTATCATCGTCAGACACAAAGGACTATATTAGTGGGCCCAAAGGCTGCATTTTTATAGCGAGAGCTGATATTTAACGCCCGTTGGCACGAGCTATTATTTAAAACCTGTTTAAAAAAAAAAGCTGGCGGAAAAACAGTTTGTACCACACCTACTAGGTAACAACAATGGAGGAAGAGCAGGTAAAATCTGCTTACTTAAAATAGCATAAGTTGTATAGCATGCAGGTTCTACCAATTGACGAGTCAGTTTTACCAATTTATGTGTTAACTATAATGTCATTGATCCATTATTTATTACTAATAATTTTAGTTATTTTTAGTAGGCCTACTCATTATTTATTAGTTATTTATAACTCATTTTATTTAATATTTATATTAAGATTTATTTACATAATACTAGTTTTATTTAATATTTGCAACACATTTATTTCATATTTATAACTCATTTATTAATTTTTTATTAGTCTAATACTTTGAGAAGATATCGAAACAGTTGCTCATTGATTATTACTCGGCGTTACGTTTATTTATTTGTTAGTAATTACTTACTAATTATTTATTAGGCCTTCTCATTTTATAACTCATTGTAGTTATTATTTTTATCAGCTAGTTTGAGAAGATATCCAAAAAGTTGCTGCCGGATTGAAACTTCAATGACTGTTTGGAACAGGTATAGCCTATATTTCTGGATTCGCCGCTAGATGGTTCACAGTAGGTGGCGACATCTACCGGCAGAGTCAGACATTGCAGCTCGTTGAACTCTCCCAGCTACTTCTTATCAAAATGAAACCCGACCGCCGTATATCAAACAATTCAATTAAGGCCTAACAATATGTTCTCTCCAGGGCTCGGGTCCCGGGATTTCCACACGTCTCCCGAAGTTACATCGCGAATAGAACAAAGAGAATGATTGTTCAGCTTTCATCCCACCCTCTACCCCCCCTCACACAAGAACATACTGGAAAAAAAGAGCTCTAGATTGAAATTGATGATCCGATGTGTGCAAGGTTGGCAACCATGGCTGGCAACTTTGATTAATCGCGGGGCCCCCAACTCGCGTTCCATGGCTTCTTGCGGCTTCCGAAAACATTCCGCCATGAAATAATTGTCATAATTCTGCGGGCGCAACCCGGAAAAGGAGTGAAGGCAGGGGAGGAATAATTGCAGCTTCTAAAACTTTAACTCCCCCTTTTTTTTTTTAAACAATCATTTCGAGCAAAAGCTTTGTCCACACTTCTCCGATAAAACGAGCCCGAATCGGTTTCGCCAAGTTCAGCACATTGCGAAATTACAATCCTCATTAATTAGGTTTGTTGTACTTTTTTTTTTGTGTGCTTCAACTTTTAAAGGTCGAAACTTTTTTTTAAATTAGCACCCAATTTGCCCTTTGAGAAGTGACGCCGGATTATTTTCTTACAGGGGATGATTTGTCTGGAAAAGTTCGCAAAAAACCGGTCCTATAAAATAAAGCCAGGGCTTGTTGGCTTAATCCTACTAAATACAATAATATTAACCGCATATTCATGCAGTAGATTTCATTATAATGAGCGTAACGTATGCGTAGCCTTTCGTTGAGTATCGATGGGCTTACACAGCGTTTTTGCATACGCCGATTAAAAAAATAATAATTGGGAACCATTCTGATAATCATCATTTAAAACCCAGCCTTTATTAAAGAGCAGGGCTTTAAAATCAATCCATATTTTATTTATTTTTTTAAACTCGGTGTGCCGCATCGGATTTCAAATGCACATATTGTGCGACCCATATATTTAGACACAAAATAATAATATTGACATTAAAGAGATCAAAGCGGGCATTACACTGATGAAATTCAGAAATAGGATAACGAGTATCGCATATATTTTGGATCGATAACAATGCACAAAACCGGAGGGTGGCAATGGACCTTCCTAAAGGTTCAATCCCCAATCATTGCATTGTTTTAAATGAATAAATGAAACAAATGAAATGTTTGATAAAGTAAAGAGAGGAATCAAACAAATTATAATATATTAATTATACAGATAAAAATAAATTGCACACATAAACCGAATAAATAAAATTAATGAGTTAAAAATACACCGAATGAATAAAATTAATGAGATAAAAATACACCGAATGAATAAAATTAATGAGATAAAAATACACCGAATGAATAAAATTAATGAGATAAGTACATTAATTAGATGAATTAAATAACTATATTAAATAAAACAAATGAGAGACAAATTACACCAATTAATTAACTGAAATTAGACAAAATCATAAAGGAATACATTAATTAGATTAACAAAAATTAATGAAAATTAATGTGAATGAAATTAATAAAATAAACAAATCAAATAAATTTATATATTGATTATTATCATACACATGAAATAAAATAAATTATAAAATAAGACAAAAGTAATCAAATGAAATTAATATTATAAATAAAATAAATTAGGAATAATACAAATAAGTCAAAATAAAATAAAATAAATTAGAAATCATACAAATGAATCAAAACATAGTAAAATAAATAAATCAACAAATTAGTCAAAATAAAAATAAAATAAATAAGAAAACGAGAAAAATAAATAAATAAAATTGGACAGTGGCGGCCCCACCCTACAACATGTATCAGTTGTTTGATTCTATTGGATGAATTGTTGAGACCCATTGTTGTCATTGTGACGTCACTTCAATGGTGAAAAAGTAAGGCGAGTGCGGTCGACACCTCTTCTCCCAAGTTGCGAGAAACAGACCCCCTTGTAACATACCCTGTCAACGTTAGTGTTTAATTACACAGAGGCAAGTTTTGAGCCCAGCTGCCGCTCGCATTTGTCATGGGAGTTAGCTTCTCCCATAGTGTTCAAGTCAGAGGGCGGGGGAGGAGGAGGAGGACAACATGCACAAGAACCATGGGGGCGGGGGTTGGGGTTTTGCTGGGGCCCCCCTCCGGATGGCTCACGTCAACCCACTTCTCTGCCTGTTTACCTATACACCCCACCATTCCTCAGCCCCTCAGCTCCCCAAAAAACAAATGGGGAATTCCACGTGCCCTTCACTTACATCCTTTGTCACCTTCAAAAATAATTAGACGCTCTTTCGCCTACCTGACGCGCCCCGCAATCACTTGTTGTGATGTGGCCTACCCCGCCTAGCCACGCGGTACATTAGTCTTGTCGAGGGTGTGGGTTCCAGGCTTGACCAGTGCTCAAAATAATTATTACCAAAAAATTTAGAAAATTGATTAGAAAATATTTAAGAGAGCGAACCTTGCTCTATAATGAGTTTTAATAAATTGGACAGGCCCGATGTGATCCGTGACAACATTCATGTGTATCTCGCGACAATGTAGGGTAGGCTCCACCCCCCAATTTCTTCTCGAAAACCGTTTTCAAATTTCCTGCTTATGAAGTTAGAGGCGGGGTAACTTGTGAAGGGGGTGCAGCAGCCCTCAGGAGAGGGTGTGGAAGTGGAAAAATGAAGCTGGGAAGGAGAAGTGAGAAATGTTGCGAGCGGGTGTCCTGGTAATAAACGCAGGGGAAAGAAGGAAGGGGGGGGGGAGAAGAAGAAGAAGGCAACAACTCTCTCCATAAGGCACAGCCACGTGCCTTCAGGCCACTAAAAAAAATTCTAATAAATATGTACTGAAAGGGAAGAAATGTATCCCATTACACATATTTATTATTGTAATAATTATTTGTATTCAAAAGCATGTCAGGGGTCGAATTCCTCCAGGGTGTGTTTGACCTCTCCCATTACGGCAAGTGGTCAACTTTTATGATATTCAGACGGCGGCCATATTGAAACACCAGAAAAGTTTCTCTCTTTCAAAAAAATAGGATAAGCTGGAATTTCTCCCAAATGATGAATAGATACAGGGAAATGTATTTGCAGCTGGCTGAGCCTCCAAAAAGCCAACTCCCTCGGGTCCAAGTTGATGGTGAGCGTCGATTCCAGCCGTCAACACGGCCAAAGAGAAAAATGGCCGTGCTCCAGCAAGCAGCTAAAGGGAGGATTCCGCACCTTTTCTTCTTTCTAACCCATTTTTTTTTGTGAGGGAAAACAACATCCTAAGGATGAGACCTGTATGCAGATTAGACGAGCCATTGCTGTACACCGCAACTTAAAATGCTAATGCAATTAAGCCATCATTTTGTTTCCCACGCCATGTTGCCGGGCTTCCGGGTTTTACTGAAAATGCTATAACCAGCACCAGGGGTTCATAAAACACACCTGCGCATAGGGATGTAAGTTACAGATTACATGTAATGAAACCGCCCAATCCCCTTTTTCTCTAGTGGCTCACATTAAAGGCATTTATAGTGAAGAGGGCATGTGGCTTACAAAGTTGTGCGCCTTAAGCCATTAACATCCATAAATACGTCAGAGTTAAAATATGAGGCTGTTCAACCGTAGCTAAAATATGGCAGCCATATTTTATTGGACCAAAAATGGCTGAACGTATGAAGGTTGGGGTCGCCATGTTTGGTCCGTAGATTCGAACCAGCACCTTTAGTCTCACCCTGTATCCTTTATAGCCCGTCTCCAAAGTGGACCCTAGAGTTGACTCCACACAATAACAGCATATGCAATTTCGTGAGCGCTTGGTAACGGCCCCCCCAAAACCTAGCTCCTAAACTAAAGTGCACTTATTGTCCAGAGGCCTTCAATTACACGGTCACACTTTGGTGCCTGCTGCCTGCCCGCCAGAATACATGTTTGTGGAGCCTGTTATCAAAGGAGCAATTTCCAACCACCAAATGTTCCTGCCTGCCTGGTGTATACACCGACACCCTCTTGGAACCCACCGCCTTGTTGATCCTGCCTCTGTTGTGTGTACACACGGTACATGCGAATTACCCGAATTATAACGCTGCGGAGTGGCTTTCACTTTACACCACCACCTGTAAATGCGGCTGACTTTACGCCGATTTAAACGCGTTTAATACTCTGGGTTCAAAATGGACGCGTCTATACCCGGAAGAGTGCTATGGACTCAAAATGGCGCCGCCCATAGACGGAAATAGTTGTTTTCGGACTCAAAATGGCACCCACCTCAAAAGGGACACTCCACTCAAAAAACAAGTTTGGCTCTAAAAATCGGGCAAAAAATCCTGAATCCGACGGTGCAATTCGTTTTTTGCTACGCGGAACGGTAATCCCAGGGCGAGGTGTCAAAGTGTGTCGTCTGCTAATGAGCGGCGCCGCCACGCGGGGAACAGGGGAACTGGAGGGCTGCACCGCTCTGGGATGGGCCTAAGCGAGCGGGCAGGCGGGAGCAGCCCTCCAGTTCCCAAGGTCCCGAGGGCGTCGCTGGCGGACGGCCAGCTTCTAGCGCACTATTTGAATTTCCCCACTTCGACCCCTCGACCTGGGATTACCGTTCCTCGTAGCGAAAAACGGATTGCACCTTCGGATTCAGGATTTTTTGGCCGATTTTTAGAGCCACACTTGGTCCCCTTAAACAATTTACAGCCACGTTTGGGCACAAGTTGGGAAGAAAATCAGTAGATAGTGCATGGTTCCATCCGAAGCGTTTTAATATGATCAACGAATATAATTGGCGGATAGGAGCTGCGGCTAGGCATGTTGTAATCCAGTAAAAACACAGATTAGGGTCTAGAAAAATACTAATAAAAAATAGGTGGCGGTGTAAAATGGCGGCGGGGGAATCCGTCGCCAAGTCCCGCAAATTAAAAACGCTAATTACATTGTGAAGGCCCCCAAATCCCTGCAGACAGGAGGCTTTTGATGAGGAAGGTAGCAAGGCTTAAAATGGGATTTGCTAAGCTGAAGTAGAGCCATGGGTCCGATGGGTACTATCCATGGAGAGAGAAAAAATATATATGGGATTGTTAGGGGGTACGATGTGCAAGGTTTGGCCCCGGGGCCGATTCCCCCCAATGCACTCCGGCAATCTCTTCAAAAGAGCTTGGCATTTCACACGGGCAGACGCGTACAGGATTTACAGGAGGATTGTTAATCGATTAAATGCGTTTCCAAGTCGTAGTAAATTGTGAGCTGGAGCATGAAGATGATAGGGAACAGCATGACTGTCCACGTAGTACCATATCTTTCATATAGATGACTGTATTTTTGTTGATTACAAAGTACCACCTCCAAGTCGGTACAGTATAGTCAAACTTAGAAGCAGGCCATGTTTACGTAGCCCTCAGATACATAAAACCGACATAACTTCCTCTAGAGCTACTTTGCATGTCCGCATTTTCCGCATCATATCCTCCTAACGTTCCACGTCCATTTTCAGACTTTTTAGCCGCCCAAAAATAAGCTCGTTATTTGCTTATTAGTGGTTGCGACCCTATGATAAAAAGGGGGGTAATGGTGTGGTCCAAAGTGGTTTGAAAAGTTTCTTAATTTTTGGTAGTGGGGATATAAAAAACGAATTTTGAGGCGAATATTTTGGAACGTATAGTATACCCTATACGAGTATAGCAAGATGGATTTTTTTTTTTGGTAGGAAGAAGTGGCAGGAAAAAGATGGGGGAATGGATGCTGGAGATGAGATAGGAGGACACATAGGGGAGTTCCAAATCATGAGAAGGGCGGCCCCTTGCCATGACTTTGATTTCACTTTGTCACCCGTCAAAAAAAAACGTCTGCCCCTAGACACCGCAACTTGTCAGGACNCCCCCCCCCCCCAAAAAAAAAGTTTGAATCAGCTATTTCCACTCCACTCCACAGATTCCATCAGCCAAATAAGATGACCATCGGACAATTTCGAGGAAAATTGCAATCTACCCAAAAAGGGCTAAAAGTTTGCACTCTAATTTGGCCTGAAGGTAATATCCATACCAATCACTTATATCTGATTGGAGTCGGATCGAAACGAGGTGATGGTGAAGAATAACCCTGAGGGCTCCTTGGAAGAAGATGGGTGTTGAGCTAAACTTCCTCGAGTGATGAATAGTAATTAGCAAGAAAAAGGAGTCAAGCCCTTAATGAAGTCTAGAGGATGGTTGGGGGAGGGGGGGGGGATATGCTAACCGCATCCTAAGGAAAAGCGTGTGCCATTGGAGCAATGTTGGAAGGCAGTAAATTAAAAGCCCAAGTGTGGCAGGTTACAAAGGGGGGTGCCTTTTGAGTTGAGAGGTGGAAAGGCCTAGGGGGGGAGGGGGGGAGGGAAGAATAAATAACTGGGGAGGAGGGAATGTAGCAAAGTGCCTTCTAGAGGTTTTGCGGGGATCGTATACGTCGCTTAGTTATTTTCACTGGGATAAGGACGGAGAGGATGCCAGCCACACAATATAAACCTCCCTATGGCACTAACCTTTCACCCTCAAAATAGTTCGGCATCCCCGGATTGTCAGCCATTCGAATTGTCATCCACGAATTTAACTGGCTACCCGATACTTCCTCTCCAGTCGGATGCCACACATTTTACAGTATTTGCTACCTACATATTTGAAGAGGAAAATATCTCAGTACATTCCATACCAATTATGTGTCTAAAGTAGCCAAAATCTGCTCAAAATCCCATCATTTCCACTTCCCAACTAATATAACTAATATAATGTAATTAGTATCATATAACTAATAAAATATAATTGATAAATTTAGCCAATATAACCAATAAAATATAACGACATTTTAACAAATGAAATATAACGACATAATTTAACCAATATAATACTGATAGAATAAAACCAATAAAAATAACTGATATTATAAAACCATATAATACTGGTATAATAAAACTAATAAAAATAACAGATATTATAAAACCAGTATAATACTGGTATAATAAAACCAATAAAATAACTGATATTATAAAACAATAAAAATAACTGAGATACAGTAAAACCAATATACGGTAGCATAATACTAACTAATATAGATTAACTGATATAACTGATATAGATTAACTAATACCATACCACATAACTGATATAACTGATATAGATTAACTAATACCATACCACATAACTGATATAAATTAACTAAAACCATACAGTATAACTAATATCACACAATCCTATGCCTATAACTAATATATCACACAATACTATACGTATAAGGTATAACTACTAATAATCACACAATACTATACGTATAATTAATATCACACATTACGTACAACTAATATAATCCAAATTCGGTGATGATCTATTCAACTTCTTTACCGAACTCTCAGATATTAAAACCGAGGATTAATGTCGTTTGGGCCACCCGATAGCCTCGATGGCGGTTATCGGGTGACGCTGACATAAAGGGCTGCCACGTGCACCTCGGGTAGTAGGATAAGGGGAAGGGGGGGGGGGTTGAAATCAACCGACTCCCTGTGTCCGTAGGCGTCCCTTCAGTCGATGGGCCTGATACAGCACAACCGCAATCTCATCCATCCCTTTCATTAAGCCCTCTGTCTTTTATCACCACTCTTCACAACTGTTTCCTCTCGTCTAAATCTTACGCCAAAAAACCCTTATCAGTCAAAGGAAGGGGGACAGCCCGCCCTCCTCCTCCCCCTCCCCCCAATTTTTTTTTAAAAATATGCACCACCATAAATTAAAGGGGCGATATTTAAATACAAATTGTGGTTACGTGCTCGAACCGCGTTTTAATTTTTGAGGTAAATGCGACTATAAATTAGGCTGGCAGTTAATTATGCAAAATTGTGACACCCCTCGTTTTTATGAGTGTAATCGTAATTGCACATGTGTTTACCGTATTTTTTTTTCTTCTGTTGTTTGTGGGTAAGCTGGCAACGGCGGCACAGATGCCTGACGTTGTCATGGCGACCGAGACGTTCATCTTGAGGGAGAGAAGAATGGGTTTTTGGGATGGGGGTAGTGCTAGGAGGTGGTGGTAGAAGAAGAAGAAATAGGATGAGACCCTTACCTGTCACCTGGGCAGGTGAAGAAACTCAATGATCGCACTAAAGTTTCACCTAAAATAAATTCGAGCTGCAAATTTTGTTTTAAAAAATTTAAGGTGACGTCAGAAAGGCTTGGCCCACTAATTAGCGGGGTGTCTTCGGACCGAATCGATATTCCTCCAAAGGGAAAAGCCAAAAGCATCGGGAGGGGGATAAGTGTCGAAGCTAGGAAGTGGGGTAAACTTCTCAAGCAAAAGCCATTATTTTCTCCTTTGCTTTCTCGCCTCAGACACAGGGTGATTCCAAAAATTTAGCCAAAATTTTTGCACCAAATTTTTTTTACATTTTGTCCATATTCAGATAAAGAAACTCTTGGTAACTTTTGTATGAGACTCGGAGGAACTTTCGATGCTAAGAACTTTGGGTTGCGGGCTCAGTCAACAACGTTGTTTACTTTCTTGACTTTTCCTCCGATTCCTATTCTTAATGAACTGACTGTCGAGACAATGCTGGGCTCCAAATGGCTACAAAGTTGCACATGTAGCGTTTTCTGACTGACTAAAACAAATGTATAGTTCCGACTGACTTTTCTTCGATAAGAACTGCTTTTCTGTCAAATTAAACAAACGATGCAATTTTGCTGTATGAAGCTTTATCTTAAACAAACGATACAGTTTTTCTGTATGATGCTGTATGTCCACCTTAAACAAACGATGCAGTTTTTCTGTATGAAGCTGTATGTTCACCTTAAACAAACGATGCAGTTTTCTGTGTGAAGCTGTATGTCCACCTTAAACAAACGATGCAGTTTTTTCTGTATGAAGCTGTATGTCTACCTTAAACAAACGATGCAGTTTTGCTGCTATGATAGATTAACAGATTATGCGTTAAGAGTAAGCTTAACAGGACATGTGATGCGTGAACACTTTGCATGCCATTTTGGGGTAGTTTCGTCGCAATTTATATGATCTTCACACGCAATATTTGACGCGATCTATATGTTTAATTACAGTGTTTAGAAAGTGCTTAAATTCTGATTAACTTTTTCATATTT
>JYFJ02005587.1:0-23980 GCA_000934665.2 Catajapyx aquilonaris
TCAATTGTTTCCAGCCAGATCCGGGATATTTGTTGTTAGGGTCAAAATAATGGGGCGGGAGTTTACAGTTGGAATTTCAAACGCGTTTTTTTGATTAGTATATTGCTGCACAGCAGACAAATAAAACTGCGAATGTGGAGCATTGTTGTAAATTTTTTTATAGTCGATTTTATGCGGTGCATTGGCTACAGATAGCATGTAGATTACATTGTTGCGATGTGCGTAAAAGTGTCGTAAATTTATTATCTATGTTACATAAAAGGATGACCTTAATTTGTATCGAAAAGTACCTCCTACTCATATGTACAAGGTGAACCAAAAATCACCCGTCATCAATTAAATCGGCTGTATTGTTAACCTTGGTTTCGCCTATTTGAACTTTACATCTAATTGACCCGGATACGTCTCGCGGTTCGTGGTTTTGAGCGGGAAAGTTTCGTCTTCGGCAAAATTTTTGGACTTACCCAGCAGTTTGAAGACCATTTCACCCATGCAGCGACCACCTTTTTGGGGGAGGATGACCTGCACAGGTCTCCTGGAGGATACCAACTGGCCCAGGTGGAAAACCTGAAGAATGCCATTCCAATGTTTGGGGGGTTGAGGGGAGGTTGGGAGAGGGTGGTAAGGAAGGAGGAAGGCGGAAATGTGTGCTAAGTGGATGGATGGATGCCCTACTTTGTGGGCAATCCTCCACTTCCACTTCAACAGCCAGGCTGGTCCCCCCCATCACCCACCCACCCCTTTTTCTTCTGCACCCACTTTTCAAGTTGCCCCCTGCTTAGACAAGAGAAAGGTGCTGGTACAGGAAGGAAGGTGTTGGCTGGTCCACAGGTACCAACCAAAAAAAAAAAAAAAGGTGTCATCTAGAGTGATGTTTGTGCTCTTGAGACCAAGGCCAATCAGAAAGAGTTGATGGAACAATCATGGAGTAGTTTCTGGACCAGGTCGGACCACTTTTACCATCCTTCTTTTTTATCTCGTACCTGTTCAAGTACCCAAAGTGGGTCGAGCCGACGCGGGTTCAAGTTGCTGTTGTGCAGCGAAGGAAGATTTCACATGGCATTGTACAATGTCGATGTCACTGACACATGTAATTTGCTGCCATAATGAACTATTCTGCTTTCACCAGGCGAAAGCAGTGCTTTTGTAACTTGATCGTGTAATTACTTTATGCCCAAGGGCTGCTAAGCTCTGCACTTGGGTGCTGGTTAAGCTGCAATTGTAGCAAATAGCACTGGTTCACCTTGGCCTCCTGAAATCAAACTCATGCTATTCAATGACTACAACTGGCTATTACAAACAATATTTATTAAATTGCTTGAATTTCAGTCACGCTATTTTACACTCGACCACCTGCTATATGTAACATATTCACATGATCACCATATATCACACCAGCCTTAGTCTTAGCACACCCGTGATGGCTGAACCTGAATGCAATCCATTCGATCTTCCAGTTTCCACACTGAAACGCTCTACAAAAACAGCCGCTTAGTTTGGCCTATATGGGAAACACAACAAAGCTATTCTTCAAAAAATGCACAGAAATATACAGATTCAACCATAATTAATTTACAACTCTTCAGCATGCCTGTCACTGGGCTCATTCAACTAACATTGGTCCATGCTAAAGAACTTGTCCACTATGTCCTGTATAGGTTGTGGCTGCTCGGAGGGATTGAGAGGTGGTGTGTCCAGCTGCGCATTCTGTTCTCTGAGCGCCTTCCACTGGTTTAGAATGAGTGTGTACTGAAGTACTTTGTCCAGGCTCTCCTCCCTGCTGTAAACTTGAAGCAAACCCCTGTAGTCATACTCCAATCCTGAATACGTATCGCCAAAGAGCTTGCGGCCTGAGGACAGAAGTTCATAAAAGTTATTTTTTAAACTAGTCGTTGTTTGGAAATCAGTTACTCTTTATATGCGATGACACCAGGCACATGCAATCGTACGTAATATTTTGGACTAGTTTACATCATCTGGTAATTGTGTCGTAAAGGTTACATGATGCGATCGACAATCATGAGTTGTCTGTCAATTTGGATTCTAGAAGTTCTTGAATGCATGAGGAATATCTCACATTCACAACAGCGCTGCCTAATTATGATACTGTACAGGTTATTTTTTACTTCACATTAGTTTCAGTTCACAGTTGACAGTCGTTAAGTGCCTTCATTAAAACGAGCATCGGGAAATGTGGGCTGTGAAGGTTAATACTACAATAGTTAAGTGATGATGTACAACAGTTATTTAAATGCTCAATTTATCACAATGGTAAAACTTCCCCTGCCTACAAGAATCACTTGTTACTATACATTCGAACATTGTTGTATAATATATTATGGGTGACTATCAAGCTCCAATAACACTCTTGGACCTATGCTACAATGGGGAACTAGCCTTCATTTTGGAAACTACATAATAAATTCGCCCATATTTTTGGGATTTTTTTGGCATATTCCGTTTTAAGATATCAGTTCCCGTTCCGGAGTAATTGGGGTTTTTATGTAGGGAAATGGTGACGTCACTGTTTCCCTAGAAAATGTTGACGTCACGCGAAGTGAAATGAACGCAAAAATGGTGTTATAGAACGCGCCCTGTCATTGTTGTAAAATGCTTCGCTGTGGTTAGCAACCGTCCCATTCCGTGAGCAAGATAGCGGCCGGGGCGCGTTTTTACTTCACGCCGCTCAATCAGCTAAGGGGCTGGCAGTGGTGCCAACTGGTAGGAATTATCTGTCACCCGAATTCGGCACATGAAGGCCCCTTTTCTCCACCTCGATGGCCTACAGCCGCCTTGCGAATGCTTTCCGTCGCGTCCGCGGTTAATTCAAAGTCAAATTCCTCATATCTCGCAGTCAACCAGGCATTTCGGTGTACCCTTTCGATTGGCCTCCGCGTTTTTCCCGCCAATTTTGAAGGCACTTTTAAATGTGTCGTAATTTATCCAGTAATGTCATTTTGATGCAACAGAGTGATGGAATGTATGTTTACAGGCCTGGGCTAGCTAGTTATGAACAAAAATCCCAAATCCCAGACCAAGGCTAGTTCCCCATTTGCAGAACACTAGTCGCACTTTCACCTGGCAGAAATCCTTTCCCCTTGCATACAGATAAGTTATCATGTTAAGATGGCTTATGTAGAAGTGGTATTGGCAGATTAGACCTTATGATACTGGGGACACCTCAATCACTTATTTCAAGTATCAAAACAAGACAGAACCAGATTCCAGATTAGGCCTACTGTGAGTGCAACAAGAAAATATAACAATTCACATAGATTAGAATGCGAGGCACCGTTTTTATGCCAATTTTTGCTGTGTACATGACAGAATTATGAGGAAGTTCGAATTGTTACACCAAGATGTGTTGCACTGCCTGCGTTAGGAGTATAGTTCTTGGCAGATATATCTCTTGTCATGTTAGGAGCAAAAATAGACAATGATTCAAGACATGCAATAAAACTTTCCATAATTTGCCACAAAACACAACTTGGTAGTAATTGCAATATCTTGTCCTTGGATAGGTTCCAAGAGATGGTTTCAGAGGAACATCTTTTGTTGCCTTGACTTGCAAATAATTACCCAATTATTTTTTTTCTTCAGCTCTTACTCAATACGTTTCACATTATAATTCACATCCAGCCGCTTCTATATCTACACTAATTGCCCATTAAGTACGAAGTATAACTATTTTTACCCCCACAATCGCATTTCTGATCTACAGCCTCCAGGCCCCATGTTGTTATTCACACTAGCTTTTATTACCAATTGCTATTGATCGGAGATACAGCTGCTCCGCCTTCTTGTATTGCATCATGTCATAGTTGTAGAGACTGGCTAGGTGTCCGACAGAAAGCGCAACTTCATAGTCCTCTGGCCCCAGCAACTTCTCCTTTATTTCGATCGCCTTTAGATGCATCACCTCCGCTTCCTGTAAAAAAATAAAGTGTCTGATTCATAATTCATTATGAATGGGGCAAAGCACTACGTTCGAAACCTTGACAGTGCACCTGAGGAAGGGCAAATATGGGTGAAGGTCATAACCACATAAAAGTTTTTTTTTACACTATAAGTTGGCCTTGATGCCAATGATAATTGTTACGCAATTGGTCATGGAGGTATAAGCTCTAACCGGTTCTGCAGCATTGACTCTACTTACTCGCCTTCTTACAAAGTAATAGTTTAATATCGTTAGAAATACAACTTAGGCCTGTTGAATGAATGCAAATTAATTGAAAAATCTCCAATTATGCAGATGTATTAACATACAGAGGTATTTTCTCTTGAGTTAATAGAACTGGCCCTACATATAATGCAAATTTCTCAATTATTGGCACATTTGATCTCCACAACTCTTAAAAATCTGCTGAACTGCACATTGCATGGTGCAGTGAAAATGTGCTCAATTATAGCCATTAATCTACCAGAAAAAAGTAGTTTTAAGACTTTCCCAGGATCATTATGCTAGTTGGTATCATATTCTCACCAACCACTTATTTTGGTAGCAAGCGTTCAAAACCTTATGACCTTGAGCCACATGCAGACATTCACTTAAAATTATGGATGCTGAAAAGAACTAGCAGTCCTTGATAATAATCAATATGGCACTAGCCAAGTACTAACTAACATGAAAACCGTGGTCATCTGATTCACTCATATTGCGCACCAAAACTGGCTTGACTATCGAGTATGTGCCTATGCAAAAACCCACTGCATGCCTCATATGCAGAAGCACTGGTAATTAACCACACTTTCTCACACTGGTATCTTATTCCCTAATTGCCACGTTGCAATGAGGAAAAAATACTCTGGGAATTCCAAACTGCCTGTTCAGTACAGAAAATATTGTGGCCTGCAATACATGTAGGTTTCACTGCATACAGTGTTTTTATGATACAAAGAAGAGGTGACATAGACAAAGTGACGAATAATTCACACCTGGTCTGTATTCAAACTCCAGATCAGACCTGGCACACGTTTAGGGTCTTTACCTTTCTGCCTGCCACTCGCGTTGTCTACAGGGGATAATAATCCATAATCCTTCCCTGGGCCCCCTTTTGGGCAGTGAAACTCCCTCCTGCAGCAATGATACCTATTGGTAGGTTTATCAAGCCACACTGTTCGAGTCAGGAAACTATAATAATCAGATCTTTCTCCCAGTTGGGAACCTTCGTGCAACATGTTTCAAGTGTCACAATTTGTTTCTACTTGCCAATACATAGTTGTTTTTTTTCTATTCACAGTCAGCACATCTGGTTGGAACAAGGCAGAAGCAAATGGATATCTGGCTGACAATTTCTTATGCCATGGTTTCTTTAAATATTCTTCAAAAAATTATGGTTACCGTATCACTAATATCTAAATTTCCTCAATTCATTGGCAATATTCCTGATGCAGAAAAAAATTAACTATCCTTCAAACTATAACTGCTCACCTCAAACTTCTTCATACTTTGGTACAGCCTGCCCATGTTCCCATAATGCTTTGCAGTCTGCACATTCATCTCACCAAAGTTCTTGGTAACCAGGTTAAGAGCATCCAGATGGAGATCGTGAGCATCTTGCAACAATGTCCTCCATTCAGCTGAGTCAACTCCGTGTGTGTCAATGGCTATTTCCTCCAAGATCAACGCTTTGACTCGCTTGGATGAAGCAAGCAGCAAGTGGTCTTCAGCCACCAACCTCTTCATAATGCTGAGGGCCTTCTCTGCATGGTCCCTGGCACAACTGAACCTTCCTGAACTATACTCATGCACATACAGTGCATAAGCCAAGTCTTCATGGGACATGGCCACATGTAAATTTAGACCCCCAAACACTGACTGTTGAATGGCCAAGGCAGTCTGGTAGACATGGACACTATGATGAATGGAATCCACATTAAGTAGGTAAAATCCGTAGTCCTGCAGGGTGTTAGCATATAGGGGATGGCGTTCCCCAAAGACCTCCCTCGCCAGGCAAACTGCTTGCTTCACAAGAAGTTCAGCTTTGCGGAATTCCCGCTTCACTACACATGACTTTGCCGCCTCACGCAGAACTTCAACAATTATGCGAGCTGGCAGGCTTGCGTTCAGTTCAGAAAGGGCCTTCACACTCCATCTGTATGACTGTGAAAAAGAAAAACTTGATCAAATTATGTTTTAAAATAAAATGTTTAGTCTAGCAGCATGTAAATGGGATGCCTAGGATTACACTCGACAAGAATTTCCTGTGGTAGGGTAGCCCCTTATTTTGCATTGCTTATTCACACCTCATAATTGTCACAATTGGCATAAAACCAACATACCCAGAGACAATCTTAAAGTGGTACAAGGTAATAGATAATATATTTAATCATTGCTGACTTGAAGGTCATCCTGAATTGTGGTTCTAGTTTTCTTAGAAGGAAACTCACTGTCAGTGTTGACAGCTTAAGAAACAAAGTCAGGGTGAAGTACACTGAACAACTCAGCTGTACCTTGTATAAAAGATATTTGCTGTTTGATACCTACCCATGACTGATAATTAGAGAACGGATTTCTAGGTTTTTACCTACTTTTTCTTTTGTAGGCAGAACACCGGAACCAAAATATCTATCCGTTTCATAACACAAGGACCTCAAAAATCGCAGTTTTATAGAACCTAAAAATGCCTATTTCGGGTGTTGGGACCTAAATGGCCTATTAGCACCTATTTCGACCTTTTTCACGCCATTCGGTAAGATTTTCGAGAATTCTGCGGGTTTTCCGTTCAAGGAATCCCTCCCACTTCAACCTGTGACAAGCGAAGAAGCGGTTGATCGGCAAGGTCCCCGGTAATATGCCATTAACAGCTATTGCGACTCGAAATAACTGTTATTAATAGCCGTTAAATAAGCTGCTATATTCGGCCCGACGGATTTTCTATCGGTCATATCGGCTCCCCGTGAGGGAGCATCTTAACTGTCACCGAATAACTGCAATTAACAAACGAAAATATGGAATAACTGCTGGTTCGTTACTGTTCTGCAAAATTCCATGGCCAGGAGTAGGCTGTAAATATGTGCAGAAATTAAAATAAATTAGAACCAGGTTGATTTATAGTGCCTATTTAAGAGCCTATTTTGACTGTTTTCAGGGCCTAAATGCCTACCTATTTGAGGGTTTTTTAGAACCTAGAAATCCGTTCTCTACTGATAATGTTTGTTTATATCAACATATCTGACAAACGGTCATGAACCTTGAGAAACCACCAGTTCATCTCCAGCTGAGTGTATCCAAAACGAGAATGTTTAACACAATCGGACAAATATTACACATGAGTCATTGAATGTTTTCTTTGCAGCCACTCACCTCATCATAGTGACTTTTATAGAAGTATAGCCCTGAATACATTGAGTAAAGGCTGGCCAGATTAGGCAAGTCGCCGAGCCTCCTGAGATCCTCGATGATCCTCTCTGCCACCTCAAATGTCTCCTGTGCCTGAGCAAAGTGGCAGAATACATTTTGAACATGCAGCAATCGATGGCAGCAATTGAGGGTCATGCGCTTGTGGTCAGGATCCTCTGTAGTCCTACACATCTCTAGGCAGTGCTTGAGAACATCTTCCGAAGCTGCATACCACCCAGCATCACTCAGGAAGGATCCCAAGCGGAGGCCCAGCTGGATGTGCTTGTCCCACGATGCAAAGTCATAAGGGGAGAGGCTGGTGCAGCGACGGGTGTAGGCCATGGACAGTTCCTGAGTCACTTTGGTTCCATGATCCATCAGGGACTAAGAGAAGGATGGGATGTTATTTCAACCATGAATTGAACCTATTTCTCAAAGAAAAAAGGGGGATGTCATTTCCTTCACACCCTACAGCCTGACAATTGCTACTTCCGCTAACCACATTTCATGCATGAGAAAATTCACGGCATTTGCATGTGGCTTCCTTATACGCCTTCATTCTTGGCCATCAAGATAGCATTAAAATAATACAACTTGGGTGTGAAGATCATGCTTTGTGATACACACTACAAAGTTGCACACTGCATTGATTAACTGACTGGGGTTTTATAGTGCAAGAGCAACTATGGTCATGCTGTGAAAAGAGAGGATTGAACTTGACATACACATGACGGGATTAGTTAATCAATGCTGCTGGACCTGCAGCCTTTTGTAACAACAGTCCAAAAAGAACTGTCCCAGTCATCCTGATGTGTGTGCTGCCCGCTCGACACACACCATGTAACTTACATGGTGTGTGTCGAGCGGCCAGCCCACACGTCAGGATGACTGGGACAGTTCTTTTTGGACTGATGATACAAGTTAATGGTATCAGTGTTACCCCTCTAATCAATGCAATAATACTGCCTGCCTGCCTAGGATATTAGCACAGTTCGTAACTACTGCCTGAGTGATCGTTGACATTTCTCAACATCCATTTACTCTTCATTATTTCTCAATTCTTCCATAATTGTCAAGCAAAACTGGTGGATGCCCTTCAGAACCACACCTGTTTCTCAGTTCACTGTCTACAAAATTGCATCATGAAAGTGCATGCAGTGTGCACAATACTTTTGTGAAAGTCTCAGCAAACAGTTGCAGAAAAATCAGTCAATCTGACCATTCTGCAACATTATTATGACCATTTTTTTAGCAACGAGTAAAGGACATTGTTACACATTGTATGAGATTTCCATTGCGGCATTTTTAAGCACACCAGCAACTTTCTAGCAGGAAGAAATTTTAAGCACAGATAACATTTAAAAATATAGGAGACTAGGATCAAAGATTGTTACAAAGCAAAAAATATTTAGGTAGAAGTATGCTGAAAACCAAATATTTATGAAGTTATTCATTGCATGCAAAAAAAACTGCGCTGTGGTTTCCAACAATGAGTATCAAGGTCAAACACTCAGATGTCAGTCTACTTGTGCAACACTGTATATCTAGATGACTACAGCAAGACCTAAAACAATGCACACACGGGAGATGTAGCAGATTGCTTACTCCAAGAGAAAAATTCTAAATCAAACAAAAAAATATATTGATAATGCCTTTCTGATAGTTGCTTCTTTATAAAGTTTTTGGAACATACTCTTCATCACACGTCCCTAGCTTCAACTGTTGGAAATACCACTTTGGGGAAGGTTTCACACAAGCACTCTGTACATAAACATGGGAATTTTATTTTATGGTGAGAATCTTTTCAAGCCAACAACAGGTGGCCTTCCAGAGCTTTTGTATTTCTGGATTACTCATGGTAGTGACCCTTACAAATCATACTGTGACCATCAAGCTGTTAGGTCAAAATGTGATTGCATAAAATAATCCTGCAGCTTTATACTTCATTTCCTTCTAAACATATAATTAATACTCCCATGATATATTTTTTCCCAGGCACTGCACGAGGCATATGAAAGGCTATTATTATTGTTACTCTGGCAGCCACCTCTCTGTATGCGTATTTTGCTCTTCCGAATCTCTAAGTACTTGTTGCATTTGGTTTGAAAGTTTAGGCAAAATCTTATCAGGTTTTACAAGACACTGCAAACTTTGCAGTGCAAATTTAGGGTGGATAAAACTTTTTCTTTCTTTTTTCTCTTTTTTTTTTTGGTAGAAGCAGCTGTCTTTCACTCTACTTGCCTGCTTCGCAACTGGAAAAGATCCAAAATCCAAAATGCATTTGTGTCACCACCATGCTCAACTTTTCTTCATTATTATAAACCAGCAGACCACAAAAAGTCGTCCTTCCTCACCCTACATTTCAATTGTCAAATTTGCAAAATGGAATTATAACACTGTTCGAATGTCACTCTGGGACACTAATGATGCAACAGGTGTAATTTTACCTGCAAAAGCTTCTTAGAAATTAACTTTAATGACACAAAAGCCCTAAATTTCAACAAATAAGTTGCACTAAAAATTGGTCCATTATTCTGTGATAATCTGCATCTACATGGGCTCATCACTAATTATCGTCTTGTCCTTGACTAATAATAATGAGATATGGGAATTTAATTGTGCAAGTTAAAAATACTTTTAAAGACTGCATTAAGGGTAAGAGTATTTATGGTTTTCTCTACAATACAAAAGAAACACAAACACGTCAAGCATGCAGCATTACCACTCTCTCTTTCTGCCTCCAGCAGGGCCTAATTTTAGGGCCAACAATATCTATCAATTACACAGCATGTCATGAGTAGTGTTGCATCACCCATTGTAATCAGAATGTTTGGTCTGCACAAAGTGAAAGTGTGTGGATGTGTGACCCGCTCAGCATCCCTTGCGATTTTTGGCCTTCTTAAATAACGACTCCACCCCATGTAGTTCTTATATTTGTCTGTACCTGGAAACATTGGTGCAGCAGGTGCCGCTTGCTGACCACCTTGAGGATGCGGGCAAAGGTATCCAGGTTGCAAATTTCGACCCCCAGCTGGCATAGTCTGCCTTGCTCGTGCAGCTGTAATATAAAGGTGTGTCAAGGTCAGTTCTTGTTCTCCTCAACAATACTGGCCTTGGACTACCTGACGTTTCACCTCTTTTAGCAGCCCTTCAAATCCGTTTACTTTTACTTCTTGCAGCAGTCTCCCTGTCATTATCACCCTGCCATTTCCATTAACATTCTCATTATATGATAAAACTCTGAATCATGGAGGTAAGCGACTTATTAACCCTGTTACAGAAACATGCAAAGTTCTTAAATGTCAGACTGTCTGTCTCGCATGCCAGTCTGCATGCCATTTAATACCGTGCAAGTACCAAAATGACCAAAACCTGTCACATGAAAATAAATGAGATTCATTCATTTTCATTTTACATTTTTTCTTAAGCACAGGCACATCTTCAACTTGATGTTAATGGTTCCTTCATTAGCGTATGTTACTGTACAAGTGATAATTAATGAAGAACTGTCCTTATATAAGTAACTCATCATGACCTTCGCACCAACTCGCCACAATAAATCAGGTGTGAATGAATCCCCACGTGCTTGCAGCACATTATCATTATATCATCACATTATTCCAGTTTTTGTGCTGCCTAATGAATATAATTACGTATTGTAGCCACTACTTTTTATCAGATTGGGCAACATTATAACCACAAAAACCCATTCCATGGTCTGTGGCAATAATGCAATGAATGGCAATAAAGTGAATTGAGGAAACAGAAATGACACCTCAGCACTTTTATTTCTTATATTTTACCCTCAACAGTGCACTCATATGCAATCCTGAATCTCAAACATTGTTCAAAATAATGTACTTACTTCACTATGAACAACAATAATAAATGCTGATATATAAAACTGATGCAAGCATGTTCAATGCATGTTTTTTGTGTAACGCCTACAATAATAGAATTTGATGAGTCACAGAATATCAAGTTCATTCAGGCTGAACTATGGCATAGATAATCTTTTGGTCTGGAGGAGCTCTGATACTAGCCAGCACTGACATCTAACTATATTTATAAAGAATAGAAAAACACTGAGCAAAAGTCAAGAGCAATCAACTGACTGACATTCCCCTTAATTTCAAAGTGATCTTTCTGTATTTGATGCGTGCCATTCATTGGAAATGTCTTGTCAGATCTCACATATCAACTGTCATGACCATGTCTGTTGTTTTATTTAGTATATTCCAGCTGTTTTCTCACTCATCCCTACTCTGCTATGGCTGAACTGAGAGCAGATATACAGTTTGTTCCAAATGAAATGCCAAAGAGGTTAGCAAAAAATTTTTTTTGCAATGAGCTGCTTTTTAAAAGTTATTTCGGAAGTTATTTCTCGACAAAAGTCACCAAAATTATTAGCTACTAATGACAGTCAATTGGATCATCCATTCAAGCTTAATAGTTACAATGAATTTCCAACTGGGAATGACCCTTGGGAACTATCAAAATCTCAATGAGAACCAAAATTTTGCGTGCATGAAAAAATAAGAAACATTGTGAACTTTTAATATTCCACACTTGTGGTCCAACCGTCAGAATTTGTATAATTTTTATCCCATATAGCACAACCAGTGACTATCCAGTGTGTATTATCTTAGTAACATTGGCACCTCACTGGAATTAGGGGATGATCCCTTATTGGAACAATGTACTTTTCCCCTTACACTTGTCTATTGACATTGTACATAACCCATACATAGTACTGTACTGTGCCATGGCCACGATATGAGGTTACACATGTTACACGGCATGTACCAATATTATTTATTCAAGAAAGTATCAATAACTGTCATGGATTACAGTGAAGCTGAAAGGCCAGGGTGTACCCCTTCCAGTATATCAAAAACGCTGCATTTCTCCTTGTCATTTATCATCGTTATCAAGAATTAATAACAAAATGAAACACACTGTTTTGATACACAATGAGCGGTGCAGCCAAGCCCCAGTCCGCATACTAGTATCCTCATCAACTATTCATCAACAGTGCCGTACACCAACTCAAAATCCACCACAGCAGTCCCATCCCCTGCCAACAAATGCTGGCGGCCCAATGCAAATAATCTGAAATGACGGTCATTGACATGCCCTCCGTCCTGATTATCCCTCATCCACCAACTGTAAACAACTGATAAGCCCTAATCAGAGAGACCCTGCTCCGAGCAGGCCGTCTGTCCATGCACATCACGACAGCTTAATTTTCACATGCGCCAATATTGTTGTCGTCACTACGGCAGCAGTCACAAGACAACAGTGGTGTGTTACCCTCACTTGATTGAAATGAGAGGCATATTTACCTTGTGGTAGACATCAAACTGCACGTTTTCAGGGAGCACCCTGAGGTCCCTCCTGACGTCGTTGAAGCAGCAGACGACGGCGGACACGGCCAGGGAGTAGAGGGAATCGGGCCGTGGTGCCTGGTCCTGGTGCTGATCCGACGCCATGTTTCCAGCACTGGGGGCCAGCCACGGGGCTGCGACGACACGGCCGTCACCCACAGACTACGGGCTGGTTGAGGCCGAACGACACCACCCAGCCGACAGGCAGGCGGACAGCCGGGGAACAGAAGAGCAACTCAGCAGTCAGCAGCAAGGCGAATCAGGCCCCGAAGGACGACCCCGTATTTTCAGCCTTCAAAACATGGAGGAGGAGGATATGTGTGGGTGGGGAGGGAGGTAGGGAGGGAGGGCGATCAAAAGAGTGGGTGGGGGGAGGGGGGAGAGGAGATAAACGTGGGTGGGAAGAGGNGGGGGGGGAAATCCATGGAAGGATACAATAAATAAAAACAATTAACGACCATTTAACGTACTCACGACGTCGGGTTTTTAATTGACGTATTTGATGAAATAATCTGGAAGTACAGACGATGGAGCAGTACGCAGCAACAAGAGGCGGTCATTGGTGGAGGAGAAACGCCACTGCAGAATGGGCCAGTTAATCGCGCTTGTAAGTGAGTAGGAATACAGCGTGTAAATTCAGCAGCGATTATTTCAGGATTGAAATTAGCAATAAGCAGAAATAGGCACATTTGCAGTGCTGTACAAACTTAGGCATAATAAGAAAACACTAGCGACCTCCGCTGCAGGATATTCTGAGATTGATGTAACAAAAAATTAGAGTTGGTGTTTAGCATGCTTGCAAGTCGTTGCAAGTACATGATAACATGTTGAGTACTGTAGATTGCTACCTAATACCAAGGAGGTTACTGCTACAATTATAATAGCTATGTTATATACGGTTGCATCGTGCATCATCCGTCACAATCTGGCAACGTTGCTTCGGCAGAGCCGTTCGCCATATTGGATTCTTCGCGTAGGAAAAGCTTCGTTTCTACGCTGACAAGACGAGGAGGATCGACTTGCAGTACCTGCGCCCTTTTTATTCAGTTGGCTGCATCGACTGGACGGTTCTGTAGTGCAAGGAGTGGGTTCTCCTCGTCCCAGATAATTCGCCGGATGCTGGTAACGGCGCAGTAGAAGGGAAGGAACTCGCATTCCATCGGTTTGCCCCGGAAGAGGTGGTATGTTGTTTCTTCCGGTTGTATATTTTGAAACCCGTACATACTGCGTCGCTCCAGTCAGTCTTTAGTACGTACTTTGGTAAGCAGTATAGATAAATTTAATTACAGTAAGGAATGTTACTCCATGGCTTTGAAACCCTTCTTTCTTGGTCTACTACTCCAGTCTTAGTTGGGACTTTTGAGTAAACTGTTTAAACCCCTGTGGATTGCGTTCCAATCTGGTTTTTACTTGCGCAATGTATGGCAAAGGAAGGATGACCCATGATGCTAATCACTGCGCAAATCTGAAGAGGCAGATGCAGGAAGCTCCATTTTAATATAAAAATGTTGAGTGCCCGTCTGCCTCACTGTTAACAATTTGTGAAGTCTGAGGCCACCAGTATTTTATGCTGTTTCTGCAGCTCTTTGTCAACATTTGTGTAATTAAGGCTTTATTTTGCTTTTAATGTTTCTGACCAATTTTGCAAGCAATTCTGGATGAACAGGTTGGCATTGGTAATGTGGAAAGTGCATTTAAAATTCACTCGATCAGCTGCCAATGCTGCAGATGTGCTTATTAAGGTACGTTCTCACTGGGTGATGGACCAAAATGGGACGAAAATATCTGCAGTTGCTTTGAATTTCTAGATGTATTTAAGAGGTTTTGTGTGTCATAAAATTGGTTTTTTAAACTACCTCAATAAGCAGAGCTGCAAGTTAAAGTAATACTTTAAAAGTCACATTTTTATGGAATAAACTAAAATGTCCACATGAAAGGCAGAAAAATGCCCCCTGTGAATAAGGGCCTGTTTCTACCGGCATAATTTTTGAGCACAAAAAGAAAGGCACAAAAATTGAGCGCAAAATCAAACAAACTTTATTATTATTTCTTTGTTACTTTATTATTAATCACCTAGCAACAAGAAATTGTTCTGGCTTGCATTTTGTCCAGAACAAAAATTATGCTAGTGTAAACCAAAGAGTTCTGCTCTAATATACAGGGTGTTTCCTGTAACTCTGTAAAGACTTGCAGGGGTAGTAGAGGGGACCAAGCACGGACCAAGACAAGTATTTTTGACATAGGAACCCGTGTCCGGAAACGCCATCTAGAGGGGGTTCATAGACAAGGAACAGGTGAGCTCAGACGCGTCAGGTGGGCGGCGTTAGCAAGCGGACCGTTTAGTTGCTAGGTGGCGCGCAGATTGTACACACCTTCGTAATTCGCAATAACCTGGCAACAACAGAGTTGTGTATTATCTGCGGTCTACATGATGCTGACTTTAGTTGTTAGGTGGCTCTGTTGTTGCCAAGTTATTGCGAATTACAAAGGTGTGTACAATCTGCGCGCCACCTAGCAACTAAACGGTCCGCTTGATAACGCCGCCCACCTGACGCGTCTGAGCTCACCTGTTCCTTGTCTATGAACCCCCTCTAGATGGCGTTTCCGGACACGGGTTCCTATGTCAAATATGTTTGTCTTGGTCCTCTCTATTACCCCTACAAGTTTGTCGGTTGAATTCAGAAACATCCTCTGTAGTACTGTATACCTAGAGAGAGTACTCGAGGTGAAATGTAAGGCAGGCAACAATGCAGGCAACAATATGGGCCTAGTAAAGATGGTGGATGCCTGACATTATTGGACTAATTGTCGTCCCAGTTGCTAGGCAACTGTCAGAATACAATATGGGCCTAGTAAATATGGCTGCTGCCTCAGCCTGTCTAATGGGGAAGGATAGGGATATGATAGGAGTGCTTCTTCTAGGTATATTATAGCAGAACTCTTTGGTGGAAACAGGCCTTAGGTTCTTTTCCATTTTTATATGTAACCTAGTCTATTGTATGCCTGAGTTTCTACGGCAGGACATGTGGGCCACACCTGTGCTGCCAAAAGTGAAAACACAGTAACTCCATAGGCGAGCAATGAGACTTACTGTGTTTTCGCTTTTGGCGGCAGACCTGAAGCACTTAATAGCTCCTAAAAATTTAGAAATTAAGATAAAATGAGATTTGACAAAAATATTTAATGCCATAATGATAATTGCCTTACAGTAATTGTAAGTGTGAATATCAAGATTAGAATATGAAGTTTTTGACTCGTGGGACCCACAAATGTCACAATTTGATTTATTTATTTTTCCACTTCTGAAGGAACAGAATAGATCAAGGCAACCATGGCTGACTTCATTGACTCAGAAGCAGAGGAAAGTGATGTAAGTTATTGCAAATAACTTGTATTCATGGCATTGTCTTAATTATATTTGCCTTATTGCAGGAGGAGGAGGAACTGAATGACACAGAAAGGAGGAAGTTGAAAAAAATTAGGGCAGTGCAGAGTGATGATGAAGAGGAAGAAGGTGAGCTTACAACTGAATTATAAACACAGTGAAAAAACCTGATCAAAGGCCATCTTGACTTACAAATTTTTAATGTTATAGAACCTACCCTAACCTATCATTAAAAAATTGCACAAGTGTAGGGCTGGTGGAAAAAATATGTTGAAGGCGTAATCAGGGAAAGGGACTTGAGTGTATATTTTGCATAGAGTTGGATATGAGTTCTGGGATGTTTTTTATCATGGCCTACAGCAACACCCTCCAACATGTGATTTTGCTACTTTTTGTTCTTAAATTTAGTTTGCCTAATCACAAGGATAAATAAGATGCTGGTTTCTAAATAATGCATGGCTGGATGCCCAGGCAATTTGTAAAATTGTTAATAGAGGAGGATCATCATAAATATTATGGTGAAGTACAGTTCTGGACATTAATGGTAGAGTACTGACTGCTGCATGAGCCGCCGCTGCTAACGAGCGCATCGAACCTCATCGAACTGAAGAGTAAGATCAGATTGCCCTGAGTGACGCTACCATTTATGTCCAGCACTGCACTCCAGTCCCTTTCTTCCACTTTTTTCATATTCATGCCTGCAATAAGAACTAGTGTGCCATAAAAGTGTGTTTGGTAGGTGACAAGTTACTGAACAACTAGTTTGAAATTTAAAGGCAATTGACTATGTAAACTTGGTCGTTACCCTGTAATGCCCCTTGGGTCATATCTGGCTCACCATTTAGTGCAATTTGGCACTTACAGGAAGTATAAAAATTGCAAAAGTTGCGAAAATTGCACTAAATGGTGTGCCAGATATGACCCAGTGGGCATTACTTAGATTAGTGGGCATTACAGGGTTAAGCCATCTGTAATATATGTACAAACTGGCCCTTGTCAGGTTTTTCTACCATATACGAGGCGCATCCAGAAAGTAAGTTCGGTTTTTTTATTAGGAAAACCACAATGCACCCCTAGAATTTTTATTTGCAAATCTGAAACCGACGACTCTACATTTTTTCAAAATAGTTTCCAGCCAAATTGGGGCATTTTTCATTGAGTTACACAATATTTTGTATGCCTATGTCATAGAAGTCTGCCGCCAGCCATTTCCGCGATCCCTGAACACTGGATTGCAACTCCTCGTCATGGTCAATTTTCTGCTTTGCAAGCCATTTCTCCCTGTCCATGGACAGGTGGTAATCGCGGCTCAAAATCCCAGGTGGTCAAGAAATTCTCACTTTGAATTGTTGCGGCAGGGTTCCAGCAAGCAAGGCAGTACGCAGAGGGGCATTGTCGCGTAAGAAAACACCACGAAACTCAATATACTGATGCATTTCTTGTGATTTACCATCCTTAACTTCTGTAATGTCTCACAATAAACCTTTGGGTTGAACAAACATAGCAGCATATTGAGTTTTAGGGTGTTTTCTTGCACGACAATGCCCCCTGCATACTACCTTGTTTACTGAAACCTTGCCGCAGCAATTCAAGTGAGAATTTTTTGATCACCTGGGATTTAGAACTTAGCGATTACCACCTGTCCATGAACAGGGAGAAATGGCTTGGAAAGCAAGAGGTTGACCATGACGAGGAGTTGCAATCCAGCGTTCAAGGATCGCGGAAATGGCTGGCGGCAGACTTCTATGACATAGGCATACAAAATATTGTGTAAATCAATGAAAAATGCCCCAATTTGGCTGGAAACTATTCTGAAAAAAAGGAGGCGGTAGTCGATTTCAGATGTGTAAATAAAAATTCTGTGGGTGCATTGTGGTCTTTCTAATAAATAACCGAACTTACTTTCTGGATGCGCCTCGTATGTACTTGGAAGAGAAGGTGACCCATGATGATAATAACTGCGCAAAGATCAAGAGGCAAAGCGTGTGCAGCTCCATTTTAAAAATAAAATGTTGAGCACCAGCTTGCCTCAGTGTGGACTAATTGTGAAATCTGAGGCCCCAGTAATCTTCTGCTGGGTGTTTATTAACTGTTCTCGACAAGCAGAAATTGACAGGATTTAAATTTCTTTTCACCAGATGATGATGAAGTACTGAAAGATCTTATTGATGACAATCCGATCGAAGAAGACAGTGACAACGAATCCGTTGGGTCAAGAAAACGGAAGAAGAGTGATGATGATGATGACGATTTTGATGATCGCTTGGAAGATGAAGATTATGATTTAATTGAGGAGAACTTGGGAGTGAAAGTTCAGAGGGTAATCATTTTTTTCATATCTTGTGGAACCACTGACAGCCTTAGAAAAGTTTTATCGAGGAAGGAATAAAATTATGTGCTATGGTTGTAGTTGTTTTTAAAACTTCAAAGGGCTTTTTAGTTTAGAAGTGGATTAAGATCTCATTGAAATGAACCCTTCTGCAGTAAATAATACCCTTTTATTTCCTCAGAAAAAATTTAAGCGCTTGAAGAGAATCAGGGATGAAGACTCCGATGAAGAGGAGCAGGAAGCAGGAGGTGATGATCGAGCAGCAATTGCTACCCAGTTGTTCGAAGGTTCAGACAATGTGAGTTTTGAATTGGAAATTGATTGGGGTGGCTCTGATGTATTGTATTCATCCTGAATTTTATAACAGGAGGAAGAGAGAGGGTCAGAACGGGAACGTGAGGAGGTAGAGGAGCGTCTGTCTGAGGGTGAATCAGAAGGCGAATACTCAGACACTGATGGCTTCATTGTTGGAGATGATGGCAGACCTCTAGCAGAGAAACGTCGGAAAAGAAAGCCTATATTCACAGATGCGTAAGTTGAGGTTATCTTGGGTTAAAATAATCCACAAGTTTGCTCCTTCCCATGAACACAAGATTGGAGGTCCTTAACTTGGGTAAATCTTAACAATTACAGTGCCCTACAAGAAGCTCAAGACATATTTGGGGTTGACTTTGACTTTGATGAGTTTGAGAAGTATGATGAGGAATACTATGAGGAAGAGATGGACGAGGAGGATGAGTATGAGGAGGAGATAGACGGGGAGGAACATGCTACTGCTACTAGTCGAAAGAGGAAACCTAAAAAGAGACCCAAGAAGAAGCCTACCAGGAAGTCCATCTTTGAGATATATGAGCCCAGTGAGCTTGAGAGAGGGCACTTTACTGACCTGGACAATGAGGTAAGGATTTTGAGGATTTCGAGCAGTTGTAACTGATCATTAGCATGGAGTTTTAGTAAATTCACATTTACTATGACTGGTGGTGGTGGGGGGGAGTTGTTTTACGGTGAGTGCTTTTATATTTCGTGCTGATTTTCTAAAGTCCTTGTAACAGCACATTATCCAAAATGAAAATTCATCAGCAATGGTATTAGCATATCTTTACGAGCTATTGTCAAAGAAGAATAGGATATAAGCATAACCGTAGGATCTGGTGATTTTTAAAAACTATGTCACCACATTTTCTTGACATATGACTCCAGCATACTGTCACTTGTTAATGTCACTTGTGATTGTATTCTTCCATTCAGTTGCTTTTCTGATTTGCAGGAAATTGCCAAGTCTTTTTAGCTAGGGCACACTTTCGAAAGACAAATGTGTATTTGGAATGGTGAAGGTTTTTTTTGTGTGTGTGTGTGATAAGGCTTGGGAAAGGTTGTACCCCCATTAATTAAAACTTGATTCTTGCACAGATACGCAACACTGATATCCCAGAACGTATGCAGCTTCGCAGTGTGCCAGTTACCGCTGTTCCAGCCGATTCTGATGAATTAGATGATGAGGCGGATTGGATTTACAAGCAGGCATTTAACAAGCCCACAATTACAAACCAGGTATAGTTTAGGAGTTACCAGTGAATCCCTTGCTATAGGTCTTGGAAACTGGTCCACATCTAATGGAATTTTAATGAACATTTCAGGAGGGTGGGAGAGATTCCGATTCTCGTAGCACGGATCGTGCACGAAAAGGTCCACAGATCATTGGAAAGATTAAAAAAGCACTGGACTTTATGCGTAACCAACACCTGGAGGTGCCCTTTATTGCATTTTACAGGAAAGAATATGTCCAGCCAGAGATGAATATTAATGACCTATGGAAGGTGTATAAGTATGATGAGAAGGTTGGTACTCCTTATTTACATTCTTGAGGGTTGTATTTGAAATAGTGATGATATAAAAATATATGTAAAATTTCTTCTTTGTTAGTGGTGTCAGCTAAAGCAACGCAAGGCCAATCTAATTCGCTTGCTGGAGAAGATGCGTGACTACCAGGCAGAAGACCTGATGCGCAAGCCAGACCAGCCTATTCCAGACCGAGTGCGTGTCCTAAAGGATGAAGACATTGATCGAGTGCGCATAATCCAGACAGTGGAGGAGCTGAAGGATGTATATCTTCACTTTCTGCTATACTACTTGGATGATGTACCTGCAATGCAGGAAGCCTGGAAGAAGAAACAGAAAGAAGAAGCTGATGAGGAAAGGAGACGAAGTCGGCTCTTTCAAGCTTTGGGAGGGGATAGTGGTGGAGGGGGTAGTGGAGAAGGAGGAGAGGGAACTGAAGGGGAAGGTGGAACACAAGCCGAGGGTCAGCCAGGGGATGGTGGAGCAGCAAAGAGGCCTCAGGTTGAGGAACTTCTTCCTGAGGAGAGAGAACCCAATCGTCACATGATCAGAAGTGGACCCTACCAGATCTGCCGAAAGGCAGGCCTAGGTCAGTTGATTTCTTGATGTATAAGGGCTCTTGTTATGCAATGTTTTAAACTTATTCAGTGGACAGTTTTTAAATGCTGAACTGCTTCTTACAGCAGTTACTTTTGAGCACACACTTTGTAAAAGCTGCTAATATTGGTTCTAAGAGATGTCCCAATTTAGTGCTGCAAGGACAGATTTGCTGTGGTAGAGAATTCTGCTTCATGTTGGTCTGTTCATGTTCATTGTTCAATGTTCATGTTGGTCTGTAGCTTTGTCCCTGAAGAACATCCCTATAGCCTCCCATACGGCTCCTCTTTTCCACACATTCCCTCCATCCCACCTATTCATCCTCACCCCCATATCACCTGTCTATGTATACCAACCAGAAATGGTACAATGTAACATTTACGTACAACTCCTAAAATTACTCTCATTACTTGACATTGGAGAGCCCTTGATTAAAGGATACAGGAAGCTGTGATGGCATTGTGCATGATTATATTTTGCTTGCAGATGGCCTGGGCAAGAAGTTTGGCCTGACCCCAGAACAGTTTGGTGAGAACCTTCGTGATAACTATCAGCGACATGAGGTGGAGCAATACCCTATTGAGCCTGCAGATGTGGCTCTGGAATATGTTAGTCCGTAAGTGCCAGTTGTCGTGTAGTGTCATTGACAATGCTTCAATATTAATCTTAAATGTGGTGTTTTTACATACAGGAAACTTGCAACTGCAAATGAGGTTTTAAAGGCTGCCAAGTTCATGGTGGCCACTCAACTGTCACGAGAACCCCTGGTGAGGCAGTGTGCGCGAGAGACCTTCTTTGAGAGAGCAAGGATGAGTATCAAGCCTACCAGACGTGGACAGAAAGAAATTGATGAGCATCATCCCATTTACAGGTCAGTTGATCGACTCCGAAGAAATACTTCATGGGCTCTCTGTTCAGCTCTTTACTATTTTGATCTTTTACAGTATGAAGTACATCAAGAATAAACCAGTAGGTGACCTGTCAGGAGACCAATTTGTGAAATTGGCCATGGCAGAAGAGGACAAACTTATTGTAATGAGCATTGGGGATCATATCAGTGGGATTACAGCAACCCACTATTTGGATGAAGTCAAGCAGCTGTATTACAAGGTGAGATATGCATTTGAGTAAGTTAGGCTATTATTTCAAGTTGCTGCAACCAACAAGTTACATGCACACATTCCCAGGTATTTTGAGAGTCAGGGACATAAGCTTCCTTACCAACTGGGAGAATATGTGATGTGTTGGGCTAATTTTCCAGTTCAGACCTGCAATTTCAAGCCTGTACAGTGCTGGACACATTAGCCATCTCTGAATGTTTTTTTTTTTTTCCGTTGGTGACTGCGCGCGTTACCTGGCAACCCCGGCCGGCGGGCCAATTCAAACATCAGCATAAATGGAGAGTGCTTAGTGTTCTTTCCATTGTTGCCATTGTTTACAAATTGAGTGAGTGACGCGGATGACCCAACGACGGGTCTCTGCCTGCTTACACAGTATCTGCAGCTGTGGGGATACACAGGAAAAAACAGGAAAATACTGCTGTTAGAAGCAATCCACTTTGGGAAAATTATCCTTGGACTCAAAGGCTATTTTCACACGAGACCACCATGGCAGGGCTGCCGCATAAATTAGGTGGCACTGCTTGTCGCAAGAAAAGTCACGTCTCGTGTGAAAGGCCTCATATCGTCGGCCGGCGATCAAAACCTCGTAACTCCATTTTGCGCGAAAATTGACTTACGTACCTCGTAAGTCCCTTTGCACAACTTTGCAACGGTGTACATGAATTCAACATCATCCTCATAAAGGTAAGGTTTACGTTATGCTATACTGTAGGAATAATTGTCAGCATGAACAGAAAACATGATTTTACAAAATGTTTTTTGTCCCACCTGTAAAATTTGGTCTTGAGGAGTTACGAGGTTTTGATCGCCGGCCGACGATATGATTCAATGCAAACACGTGGCGGCACAGCCAGCTGGCAGAGGCTGGCAGCGCCGAAAGTCGCCCTGCCCGCCACCAGCATTTCTGGCGGCGCATGGGCAGCGCTGCCAACCACCATGTGTGAAATGGCAGCGCGTCCATGGTGGCCTTGTGTGAAAATAGCCAAAGAAAGGTTTTCGTCCACAGCACACAAAATATATTCCACCCATGAGGAGAGGGTGTCAATTAAGATCAGGGGTGTGCTAATTGAAAGTGCGTCAACTGACCGATTCTTTCGGTTTTTGTCTCTTTTCCGCGTAATTCGACCACCGCTAAGACGAATGGAGACCATGCCCTGTATGTCAGAACCCCATCTGTCTCGTAATTTGTCCCCATAAGACGTCATATTTCAAAATGGCCTCCTCATATACGAGTACGTGTCAATTGCGTCATATTACCGCCAGGAAAATCATCCTGGTGCGAATATGACGCGAATGACACGATGTACAGGACTAACATGACATCACGTACAGGGGTTGGACAGGGGTTGTACAGGGGTTGGACACAATAATAGGTGAGACTGACGCGGTGTCTTGACATACGGGGGGCATGGTCTCCATTCGTCTTAGAGGTGTCGACTTACGAGGGAAACGACACAAAAACCGAAAGAATCGGTCAGTTGACGCACTTCCAATTAGTCCACCCCTCTCCTATGCCGGATGGAATTTCGTGGATGGAAACCTTTCTTTGAGTGCAGCAGGGAACATTTTCCCAAGGTGGCTTGCTTCTAACATCATTATTTTACCGTTTTTTCCTGCATATCCCTTGCTACTGATGTGTAAGCAGGCAGAGACCCGTCCGTCACTGGGTCGTCCGCGTCACTCACTTGATTTGTAAACAGTGGCAACAATGGAAAGAACTCTTAAGCACTCACCATATGCTGATGTTTGAATTGGCCCTCCGGCCGGGGTTGCCAAGTAATGCTCGCCGTCGCCGATGGGAAAAAAAAAACTTTCAAAGACGGATAATGTGTCCAGCACTGTACAGTGCTGGACAAATTAGCCGTCGCTGAATGTTTTTTTTCCGTCCGCGTCGGCGCTGCGTTACCTGGCAACCCTGTCCGGCGGGCCAATTCAAACATCAGCCCATGGAGAGCGCTTCCATTGTTGCCACTGTTTACA
>JYFJ02005588.1:0-24039 GCA_000934665.2 Catajapyx aquilonaris
CTCGCGTGACGCGTCTGAGCGCACCCGTTCCTTGTCTATGAACCCCCTCTAGATGGCGTTTCCGGACACGGGTTCCTATGTCAAAAATACTTGTCTCGGTCCCCTCTATTACCCCTGAAAGTCTTTGCAGAGTTACAATAAACACCCTGTATATCATCAGTGCGAGACGATTCATCGACTTTAGTAGTGCCTTCTTGGATAACCTGAGAGTACAATCCTGCTCGAATTTAGCATCACTGGAATTTGAGTGAAATTACGAGCAACTTTCCAAGAAGGAAATAACAAAGAACTGACGGTCATAACATGCCCTTTAAAAAAGCAATGAGACTTATGATGGAAAAGTGGCTTCAGCCTAGCTATCTTATTACTTCGTTCAACTCCTGTACACCATATGCACAATATATTATTGCAAATTCGGCGGCCTGCTGTGTACTTGAACCAAATGAAGTCTAAATATCTGTATGCTGGTTGCCAATGGAGCAGGATTCGAGCGTGATCCCAAGCAGGGATTGATGATGTGAGTGTGAGTATATAAGGCTATACTGTGAGATGTGGAATCGTTCGCAGTATAATACCAATCAAGCTGCTGTACGTACTGTACCATCACTAGAAATCTCGGGAGGTGCCAATCTGCCTGGCTATATCATGTGTTACCGTGTCATCATCTCCTGTGTCTGTAATAGGGGCAAGGAAAAAAAGTAAGTCACATTAACTTAATAATTAGATTAGCAAATTTTACAAATGTCTTTAGTGAGGCCAAGTTACAAAACAGAGTTGGGAAAGGAGAATACCAGCATGCAAGCGACAGCTCAAAATGGCCGAATTTCGACATGCATCTCAACATCACGGGACAAAGGAACAACACGCGGGCATGACCGAGTCTTATAGTACTTTACGGGATAAATTTAAACACTATTGATAATAAAGTAACTATGTCACATTTGCACTCTACATTCAACGTTACTTTATCTGATTAGTGTCCGTTTGTCGGGTATATGACACAGAGTACCACTAAGTTAGGTCAACGAGTTCAGTGCTTTCCTATATATGGTGGCATTTTACAGCAATTGTTCGTTTGTTTGCCTGGTGGGAAGGAGCCAAAGCAGATTACGATGTCTGGCTGCAAGGAGATGCAAAGCTGGGACAATCAAATTATTATTATTATTATTATTAACTTATTATTATTATTAAACCACTATTCGTAATGGCGACAGAGATGATGCGGCCGGCCCAAAGGATGTTGCAGAGAAAACAGTTAACTTGTGATTCACGCTAATTATGTCTTCTTTCAAATCCATGTTTAGTGAATCTCCTGTAGCTGCCCGAGCGTCTTTGACACGAAAAAACATTCGCTGTACTAATACCTGCCTGATGCATTGAGAGATGTCATATTGACAGATAATGCAGACATCATAGAATGATATATTCCACAGAAACTGACACCAACACTGGCGCGCAGAATTACCTGTGTTTCCTTTTAATACGTATATTATTCAGTCTCATAAGACAGCTGAAACATTTCGTATAGTAAAAGAGTATAGTAGCTAATGGGGAGGCGGACTATACCAGGATTATTATAATATAGGCCTACTATATTTATTATTATTGCTAAGAGTAGTAATATTATATATTGGACTCATAACAGAGTGATATTAGCACAAGAAGGTGCTGAAATATATTAGCCTTCGTGGTGAGAATCACACCTAGCTTTCAGCACAACCAGCGAATGTTTGAATGGGTTGATCTCCTTTTAAAGCAGTCTGCCTTCTGAATTTCTACTGCGTTTCTTATATAGCGAACAATTTGCTATTATCCGACAAAATGAAAAACTATTGTCATATATCATTTCGTAATGCTATTGTTGATGGAAAGGTCCCAACTCAGACGGCTCGTAGATGTCATTATTCTATGCTGCGCAGAACGATTTGAAGACACAAACAGGCCTGAAAAATGAGAACTGGAAAACCCCAATAATATTTTGACGCTAAATCACGCTCATCATGCGTGACTGGACAGCTGCAAATATGAGCAGGAGTACTGGTCAAAATATATCATCCACTGAAGATATTGAAGGAATCCGATGGCCTTTATTCTAGTGGAGGTATAATATATTATGCAAATGAAAAATTTATTGTCTCATAATTATATAGGATAGGCGACACATAAACCGTCGTTGAAATTCTAAAGAAGTAACAGACATGAGCCCCGACCAATATCATCATATAATGGACAAGATAGTTCTACTTGCGACAAACAAAATAATGGTGCAGTCGCAAGCACGATCGCTTATACGTACGACGCGACGTACGCACTCCCAAAGCCGAGTTCATGCTGCTTTTGTAATTATTCCTGCAGACGGAGGTATAGGTCCCGACTCTATAATGTGCATCAGAGACAGCAGATTCGACCTCCTTCTCAGACTTCATTTGGCTCCGATATGACATCGATATAGGGTTATTTTGATACCGTACTTGATACTTTATAGGCCTCCAGGATTTACCAATTATATACTTGCGGATGTATGGCCGGTTCTCTCTGAGGAATGGCGCTTTTAAATCTGAAAAAGCAATCACGACGCGACGTTCCATCTATCCCCAATATTTTGCGGTGTATCACACCCATGGGAAAAAATACCTCTTTTGTCTTAGAGCCCAGCTACTTTCTTCGCGTATAGCATAGTTATAAGGACAGACATTTCGGAAATTCTATCCAGTAGGCCTACCTGCACGAAGTATTTTAACCATCGCTATATAAGAATAATTATTAGCAAGCAGAGTTAGGACATTATTTTCATGCATAAAATTTAATTTCAGTTCACCGGGACTATACCTTGGGCAGGCGTCATATTAGGTGAATCTCAGAGACAATACCCAAGTCAACCTGCTCCCGCGCCATGATGTGGAAGAAGCCAATTTAATTATTGCAGAGCAGGAGAAGACCAGTATCAACTGGCCAAGGAGCAACGATCACTGCACTGCCATGCCATCATGGTCAAAAACTGTTCGCATTTGACATTATTTTGCAGGTCTTTACACTGTGTTTGCTAATATACTGCACATCAATAAATGCCACGAATAGATTGCGCCTTATTACACAATCATAAACACCTTGGTCATTAAATGCACCTTTGACCGAGAGATGATGAAACATTTTATATTACAGGTATCGGTTATGTTTATTTTTCTAACTCTCAAACATTTCTTATGCATATACAGTATAGCCTACAACATGTGGTAGAATATTCACCTCATCAAACTATATACAAAGGTTCTGACAAAGAAGGTAGCTATGGAGTAGCTTTGGAGTCAGTCTCCTTCACTGCGGATTGATAGAATCAGCATGACCAAGAAAGCGTACAGGAATATCCTTCAAGACGCCATGTGGCCGTTTGCTTGCAAGAAGTGTCTGACAACGACCCAAAAGCACTTTTCTGGTCTCATCCACACCTGGCCGCACCATAATATAATATAGGGTGGCCGTAATGAACTGGCCAAGCCAATCTCCTGACCTATAAATCCAATCAACAATAACCTCCGGGAGGATCTGTTTCGTCATCTCTGAAGAACAATACAGCAACAGAAGCCAAACCCTGTATTATACGCATAATACAGCATACATTTATAAACACACACATACGTAGTATATACCGTTCCTATAATACGTATGATGAGTTTAATTTACAAATTATACACGTTTAGATATCAATAATAAAAGCATCATAAACAAAGCAGGATAATTCGTAATGACAACAATTCGTATGACAACAACAAATCTGTGCCAGGACGAGGTTATACATTATTCTGAACCTTCAGAATATTCTTCAGTCACAATAAGCGCCACTTCCCGTGCTTCCAGATAAATAATCAATCATTATTATTTATTGCACTCGGCGATTTAAGAACTTAATTTAAAGAGATTCATCTCTCTTTATGATGCAAGAAACACAAGATAGAAACAAGACTGCTGTGGGAGGATGACTGCCGAAGTTGCTAAAGGAGTGCTTGGCCCTGGTTGTAATCTCCTCTCTTGCCAAACATTTCGCAGTCAGAGTATAGTGTTGTTTTCCGAATAATCCTTAATTTGTAAGTTTGTTAAACAATACATTTTGCCAATATATTGATGGAAACAATAAATTATGGGAGTACTGTCCTGATAATTGGCATCACGTTAGTGGTTAGAAATTTCTTGGAACTGTGAGGAAGCCTTCCATTCATAATAATAATATTGTTTCATATTAATTACTTGCATAGTAGGGTTTGGCTACCATCCACACACACACCCACACCCACACACACTATTATCATCATTATCATCACCACTACAATAAAAATGATGGTCTTATTCACGGACAAAGTTTTATTCAGAGAAGCAGCTGATGGTCCAGCTATCTATACCGGTACTTGTCGTGCAGAATCAAGTCCGCAGCATCAAGACTTCTAGATATATAGGATCGCTTTCGAGAGGCTATTCTTACAATAAATAATATATGATGCGACATCCCCATACATGATGGAAGGGTTCTTATCAAAGCATCATAAGCAGCCGGAGAATATGTGCCAGTTCCATGACCTTTCTCCCGGTGCAGGCATAATCGTCTGCAATAATAATGTGTCACTGAAAATCACCGCATGCCGCACTTTGAATTGGGTGCAGTCTTGTAATCAGATCTGATCAAATCAGAGTAATAACTGATAATTATCACCTGGATTGAGCCAGTAATATATTATTCAACGGACCATAATATACTAACTTGTGCTAACTTATGAGAAGGGACAGGGTCTACATTTTGCAATAATATCCCTATATACACAGCATTCGAAGCAAGATCAAAAAAGGCGAGAATAAGGTTGTTTCCGTCATACTCGCAGTTCAACTTTTGCCTGATCATATAGCTATACAGTGCAACATGTGATTAAAAAAATAAATAAACCGATTCGCAAGTGGCAGCATGATGACGGATTCGCAAAACATCTGACGCAGCACATGAACCCTTGAGGCCGCTATACCTATTGAATCCGAAGAGCGAACCAGTTTTACAAAGCTGACGACGTCAATGTAATATTACTTTGGCTCGCCAACGCATTCACGATTATAATAACATAAGCATTCAACATAAGTATTCGACATTCATATGTCGAATGCTTATGACACAATATTCCAGCCATATTATCTTTCCAAACACATGCCAGATGGCCACTCTTCTGGAGCTCTTCTAACAACCCAACCGCAAATGGAGAGAAAGTGCAGGCAGAAGTTACAGCTTTCACCAGTCAAGTTAGGAGTTACAAGTTGGCTGACGCTTACATCAAGGATTAATATCAATAGCATAGAGTTCTATTTATAACTATTAACAACCCCATTCATAGGTTTTCGAGTGATGGAGCCAACTTCCACAGTTACTGCCACTTACCTTCAGAGGCACATAATCTGACATGGAATTTCAATTGAAGCAACTCTGTGTCCCTTGAATATATACTTCATTATCGCTTGGTAGTTTTTGGTTTAGCAAGACCTGACGACACTATAATAGTGACATAATAATAATAATAATAATGCGAGTAAGGTATATATCCATATTGCACTCTACAAAAAGGAGAAGTCTCATGGTTCCAGTGAGGTGACCCATGGCCGAGCTATAACCCTTCACTGCAAGACTGTGAGAACTGATTACCCTTTCCGACAGGTCCCGACTCACAACTCAGCGAAGAATATTATTTTGAAGCCGATTCAATTACACGCTCACTTGGTATATCCAGCTTCTGACGGACATATTCGCTGACTTGGGTGATGGTCACCACTCACCAGAAATCCAGGCATTATGTTGGCAGGTGGAGTGTGAGATGGACATGCTTCCCACTGAAGACGACATGAAATAATGATAAAGATTGCTCAGACCGCATTCTCCCACACGTTTCTATGCCTTCGATGGACAAAACCTTATTTTTGCGAATGCCGAGTGAGGGGGGCCTAGTAGGGCTAGAAACATCGCACTAGGACTTTCTCAGATCCTCCTTCACATGTTACGCCACTATATAGGTTGAGTTCTGCATAGCGGACACAACGATCTCACTTTGATGGCCGTGTTGCAACTAACATGAAACATGGTGGTTAGCCATCATGGAAGGCGATAATGTATAGTTCAGATTGAGAAGGGGCCTACTGTCCAGCTGCTCCTGTCCCCGAAGAACTTTCCTTCAGCATAATCCATGTCCATCTCGCTACTGGTAAGTCAGCTCATCAGATCTCATTTTTTTGTTGCAACATTAAGCATAATAATGGAGAATTTTCCTATATAGTCTCTTGATACGCATTACATCAATCGCTCCTGCTGAGAGATCTCTATAGGATGTCCCAATAATATTACCTGGGCAACTGACACTTTCATATCACCAGATTTAGAGCGAGGGAAGGTTCTTGTGAAGACAGACTGATACTGACCACGTTCTTTGGGCAGCATGGCAACTATATATACATCGACCAAGTGCTGAAATGAGGGTTACCTACACATCCACTTCGACTTTCTTTCCGCATGTTGCCCCGCTTTTAAAGCCTGGCGTATTCTGTGGGAGAGTAATAACACTGTAATCATCACATTTAATCGCAATTTGATGCTGTGCGTACTTATTCCCACACAGAATAACGAAGAACATTTCAAGTCCATCGACTCACTTTGCATCATTGCTAACAATGCGCATTTTTCTATAATATGTAGAGTACTCCTTACATATTACTGTGTATTACTATACTGTATTTATTTATCTAAATAGTGTACATGTGGCATCAGATCCACGCACTTGGCGTTGCAAAAAAGGACGTATCATTGACCATCATTCTGCTATTTAATATGACATGGTGCACCAACTCATCGTTTATAATTAAATGTAAAATGTCCCAGTTTGTTACTGGAAAGAATAAACAGCAGACCACACCAACAGCATTACAGGGATTTCTTCTGATCGGCATTAGACGACACCTGGACGACACAAAAGTAAGTTGCACATCCTCCCCCCGCCCCCCCCCAAGTATATATAGCCTATACACTCCATTCTCCATGCTGGCATCATATATAATCCCACAATCACATATAACTTATACCGATGAAGCAAGAGACAATATTGTTCTGTATTGCATCATTAATCTCTCCACCCATCCGGAAATTATTGTCGGTACATTTCCACCAGTACTGAAATCGTAACCTGACGATTCAGTCTGCAATGAATACAACCAGCAGCGGGAAGCCGAGACTGCCCGACTGACCTATGCCGGACATGACCGCGGGTTATTTGCCCGAGTGATGGCAAAACACTGTAAATCATGTTTATGATTACCTTCAATAATGGGTGTGTCACATCTGGAAATAAAATACAATAGGGTATATTACTCCACTACACTCGTTTGTGAGCCCAACACTTATATTTTTATTAATTATAATTACATATATAACTCTATACATTATAGAGTGTCGAAATCAGTTATAATATTTATCTGGCCAACTTCACAAATCGAATATAGCCTACTACTCGCCAAGGGAGCACGAGATGCGTTAAAGGCATGGCCACCGGTCGCAGGATCATCGCCAGAGCTGGTAGCACACATCAGGATACACAAAAAGACGTAACTGTGACTTGGGATTAACCCAATATCTTACACTTTTCCATTGCAGAACGTTACACCCATTACAACCCATTTGACGTTACACTAGTAGACCACAAGTACGTAGGGTACATTTGATGACAAATTGTGGAGGAAAACGCATTCTATTCACATTATTTTATTACTGATTCACCATCACCTACCTGGCTCACTGAATCAGACTCTCCCACTCGGCAATCATCATCTTAGCAATCTAATGGCCTCAAATTCTCCATGTGATAGGAATGTAAGTCAGTTTACAGGTACTGCGTTAATTGCGACAGTGAACAATGTCGCCGATATAAGCTCAGGGTGATATCTCCCCCAATGGATTTATTTACTCCCTTTCGTGCTGCTAACATCCCCCCCCCCNGACTATATTTACGGAAGCCTACAATGGCAACGACTTAATAATTAGTGTGACTTGCACGTCAGTAGTGACATTACACAGGTGGTGTACACTTCAAAATGAGACATCGCGAAATAAACAAGGGGCTGCTACTTGACTTGAAAATTACGTATGATTGCGCCACTCTTACTTAACACGAGGATGCAATACCCTGCTGCTGCATCACGAGTACCTACTTTCGTTCATGCGATGATAATTATCATTATAAAAATCAGGAAGATAATCTCTGATCAATCCTTGCAATATTCTTGCGATGCTCCTCTGCGATCGAGAACAGAGATATCCCAAGATCAGTATAAGATACTGCTCCCAAGCAAAGACGTAGATCTTGCTCATAATAACTATAATATATAATATTCTGCACCACTGCAATGGACCATTCAAAAGCACACTATAGAAAACATATAACCGGATTTGTGCCAGATAATCGCATATTAAATAATTGTAGAAATCCAATTTTCCAGAGAATGGAGGAGGAGGAAAAAAATCTCGACAACACAGCAGTCTATATACTCGATTCTCAGACCACGCGCAGGCCACCTTGGGTGCCAACCATTCTTTATAATCACCCTTCATCTGATTGGACTGCTTGATGCCCCGATCAGAAGAGAGACGAATCACCACGTAGTACGTCACCTATATATGTAAGAGGAGATCTTACGAGACACAAACAATAAATATTTTAATAATGGAAGCGTTTGGGTTCACTGCTAAACATTATTGTCGTCACTGAGAGAATCAACATAATGTTCGATCAACAGCCTTGTTTACATTTTTCAGCCGCATTGAGATTTTCAATGAGGAAAATGTTGTCAACACAAGTATAACCATGGAAACTATATAGAATCAGAATAATATTCTGGAAAGCACCATCTTATAGTAACAAAGATATTATAACACTCTTTGCAGGACATCATGTTTGGACTATAGTAGAATGTATATTGCATCGATTACCCAATGCACAGTACTGTATATGTTGCTCTGGCATATTGACATAACTATACAGCGGCAGATGCTTCTATATTACCGCCGATGATAATTAATAACATTTTCTGTATCCAAAAAGTACTGCTGGGTTGGCTATATTTGAACTCAACGTAACAGAGGCCAACCAACACTCTTGAGACCTATTGCTGATAATCACTTTTTGCCCTTCGTATAGCTGTACACATAAACAGGGTTAAATTAACTCGGTACCGTGGTGTATGGGATCAGCAGCAAAGATGATGAAAGCCATCACCTCTCCCATCAGCATTATTCTTCGCACGTCCATTCTCGACCGCACCTGCTGTTCAACTGATTCGAACACTTTGTTGATTTCAACTTTTCCAAAGTATATCCCGTCGCCCATGGAGATCAAAACAACCAGTCCTGCCAACGTGAATGGAACTCTTGCTGATTCTCGTGCACGGATGCCAACAGCGCGGGTGTGTGTGTTGCCATGGACGACGACTGTTGTTTGGTGATGGTGACTCTTCTGCTGTTCCATTCGAGGGTCTGAGGTCATTCGAATCGGATGTGCTTGGTCGTGTCGTCTTTTAAATAATTTTTATTCCATCTCGTATCATGGTCGCAGTGCAACAACGTGTTTGGTCTGGTTTGATGGTTGATTGATGTTCGAACGGCTTCATTTCGGCAGGTATAGCGTAGTGCTGTAGAACTGTTCATTAGTGTGGGTGATTGCAATATGTCGCCATGCATCTCAGCCTGGTTTGCTTGTGACAGGGGGTTGCCTCAACAAGCTCTCAGTTCTCTCTGGTGTCCATTTTCTGTGGTCCAGCCGGTTCCCTATTCCCATTTGGTTCTATAAGAAGGTTCAATGATCGTCCTCGCAATATTTATTATTTGTGTGGCTCAACTTTACAAGTGTGACACGGCCTGTGTGAACCAGTCCCAGTAGGTGGTCCATGGTGCTAGGTTGTGTGTATCAGTGTATGGTAGAGGCCTACTATATTATTAAATGAACGTTCTGTCAGCACAGTTGGGTTAATTTCCTAATATTCTCTCAAACTATTTTTTTTCCACATAATTCCACTCTGAATACCAGAGGTATAGCCTGACACAGTGTAGAAGGCTGTTTTGTATCTTTGCATTGTATATGATCCCATCCCGTCCAATGTCTGAATGTCGGCTACTGAAGGCCACTGCTTACAGAAAGATTCAGTGTGGTGAAATGTTGCTTGTTAACATTTTCACACTGAAGCAATCATCCGCGAGTAAATATTAAGTGTAGGTAAATATGGCGACCTAAGGGACCCCAGGAGAGCATATGTCATTCTCCAGTCCTATGATTCAGCTATATATAGTTGATGACTTGCCACGAATCTGTGTTGGGATGTTGCACCAGACAAACCTTCTCTCTCTGAGCTGGCCTTGCCCTCCATCCAGATATTATCCTTTCAGTTCAAATCCATGGAAAAGATGGGTCCAGCATTTCCCAGCTAGATTATTGTGTCGTAAAGTGAGAATAATATCCAGTAGTGAAATTCTGGAAAAACTTTGCACGTCGCCGTCGTCGTATAAAAGTTACGAATTGTATAAAAGTGTGGATGGCGTTCATATCACACAACGTCTGCGGTGAAGAAGGAATAATAATAATAATAATAATAATAATAATAATAATAATAATAATAATAATAATAATAATAATAATAATAATAATAATAATAATAATAATAATAATCGGTGCGAATAGGACGAATTGCAAACTTTTTTGTTTCCTTGTGGCAATGAGTTCAAAAGGAGAATGCTGCTTACTGAGCAACAAAATGGAACCTGAATGATTATAATTTTACTTTTCCATGAACTATATACTGTAGTAGGCCTTTACCAAGTGTTTAGCTCTTAAGTTTAGGTCACTATTATCAGGCACGGTATCTCTTATCATGGGTCATACCCAGGCTGAGTCTGTGGTTAGTGTGGACGTACGTGGTTCTGTGCAGGAAATCTGAATATCAGTGCGTGCCGTCTGTCCTGGAAACACCGACATGAGGGTCTAGAGAATCATATTCAAGTGTACTATTACCAAGGACAAGCCGATGTCTTGTGTTCGGTTGTTAATAGGCCTATCTGTAAAAAGACATAATGACATAAATCAAAAATAATTTCTTAGAAAAGAGAGATTTATGACAGTTCAGAGAAGTGCGAAAAGTGCTAATGGTTGTAAGTGATGGAAAATGTCTAATGGAAATATATAAGGACCCATTGTTTAGTGCAAGTCCGTTATGGGTATTGCGATATACGACATCGCATTTAGTACAGAAGACCCTTGCATTCAGCAAAATAATAATGAGTTTATCAAAATGTTACGCTCATGTCGTCCCATGTCGTGTATACATCATGCTCATCGGGGAATCTGAAACCACAAGGAAGGAATTCGGGTTAAATCTGACAATACGCTCGTACGTATATAGTAACATTAATTTGACAGAAAACTCGATCTCAATTAATTTAATTTAATAATACAAGTGCAATAATTTCTGTTGTCTTATATGACATGAGATCTGGTCAACAAGTTAGTGAAGGCCATTCCCCAATATACTCTCAATGTGCAACAGCAGAGGCAAACAAGTCAGGTTTTCTCACGTTGCTCCATACGATACAATCTCAGTTAATTTGTGTGTGAAGAAACACGGCCTATATAAATGCAGATTAGACTTACAACTGGAAGGATAGGAGGGTATTTTATAGTAAACCCCATTTCAGGTGAAATACAGCACGTTGTTTAGTGTTTTATGGAGCCAGAGTGACGGTGGCTGCAGACCCGAAACACCTGCTGGAGCTGGACAGATCAGGATTTAATATGTGCAGGGTGTTGTTCGAAACACTGATATTATTTGGAGAAGAAGCCATACGGATAATATTTTGGGATCATCTCGGGGGTTCAAACATATAGTCTTAGGCCTCCATAATATTATCAAAATCGTCTTGTTCACTTTTAAAATGCCATTGCCATTATGAAACCTGTCGTCACGAGCAATTCCCTGGATGATGCATGGCACGAGTCTGTATAGGAGCATGCGGAAATTATCGGGCCTTATAATCGAAGGTCTCACTATAACTTAATATAATTATGTTACAATAGTGATTGAAAAAATGGCACGGCTGTTGGTTACACGATTTTTGTCAGCCAGCACAGCTGCACAGGTGCCTGTCGCTAGGATTATATTTCTGCTTATCATTGAATGACGCCATTCATGTCTCCTATGTTACATTTCAAATAAGAGGTCCACATCATCATTCTATACATATAAAGATGGTTTAGTCTTTTCCTCAGTTTATTTTAAGAATAAAAGAAAGTGTTCTTTATGATATAGCTGCGTCTGAAGGGAGCAATATTATTTGATACTTGTTCGTTCCTTATTATTATGTCTTCTATACCTATAACGGCTTACAGTGTTTTCGGTGACGATTCACATAACATTCTGGTGTTCGCAGGTGTAGCTATCCATCATATTATATCTTGAGACTTGGCGGAACAGCTGGACGTAATAATATTGGTTAGTGGTTGACACTATACTTGATGGGCAATGGGGGTAATAAGCCATCCTTCTGCGCCTGATTTAACCGAACAAGTTAAAAGCAGAAAATATACCATTTTTTCACTGGGCAGACATACGAGGTTAGTTCGCCCCATGCAGTGTGTTCCAATTAGTGACGTGTTCTGAGTGGTTAGTGATTTTGGAACAAAGCTGCTTATTCCAAATATGCTTCATTACAGCAGCATTGTCAATATTACCGGTATACACTCTGTAATTACACGAACCCACGTGGTGTTTTATTCAAGTTTGGCCAAGAAAATATAGGCTATCTGCCAAAAAAAAGCGTTAATTAATATTTTTCAATACATATATTAGTTTTAGCATTTTGTGCGATTTTGTGTTTTGAGGAGGGATATGATAATCCTCCTTGGCCTGGTATACGACATCAGGCTGCTTCCCCCCACCTTATTGTTCGGTACTAGATTGGCCATGTTTGGCATCGTCTTCCTATAGACTAATACTGTACAATGTGAGTTCCTCATATTGAAGTACGGCCGTGGTTGTAGACTTGTAGTATTCGCTCGTGGTTATTGCGTTGCGTTGGTGCAATACATTATACTTGTGACACTCGCGCCTATATTTCCCTACTAGCAGGATACCCGGCGTTGCTCTGGCAATGAAATACTTTTCCATTAGAGTAACTGATTGATTTGGTGTAGTTACTTTGCAACAATTATGGCTATATACAATGTTGGCACATCCAAACATGGAGCATATTGCATGTGCATCAAGTCCCAACAACACACTAGTACACTACAGATGTCAGATTGCACCTTAAAAATCCAGAAAAAGTTTATAATGAATAATTTAAGGTTGTGCAGTAAATAATGTAGAATAACATTGCGCCACCTCTCTTAGTTATTCCACAACCCCAAAATGGCCAATCTGTGTGTGCAGGCAGCTATGGGGTCACACTATAGCTATAGAGAACTGAAGGCCCACCACGTGATACAATAAACATCCTCTCCATGCACACAGATAAGGGGATGCTGAAGGGCGTCATAATATGATCAGTTCGTCTCGGAAATTCTCTGGAGACTGTTGTCGCGAAGCTTCAACACAATATCCTTCTTATTGCCATGCTCCTGACCACTCATGATGACAGCAATCTCATTGCAAGAAGGTTGATTGAATCGACCATCGCGATTCTCACCTTGTGGTCGCTTGTCTGCATCAATGACCAAGTCAAATTCCAGAGGAGGATAAGGCTCTCAAGTTTGAAGCTTTTGACGTAAGTGTGAGTGGAATGGATCATATCCTGAAGTTGCAGTATGATGTCGAGGCGTGTGCTGTTTAAATAGGTGCAACGGTATTCCGCCTGCTGTTGCATGTTCCCCACGAAGTGTACGTATAGTTGCAGAAACCGTGGACTCTCATTTTCTGAAGGAAGGAGTGATCCCATGTGATGGTAAATTATTTTGACCTTGCACTTTGAATGTAGGCATGAAGCCCCCTTCTCTTATTACAACGTTGGCCCCAAAAGATGTCATCTGGAAAGCCGAATTGTATAATTTTTGACGGCCTTCAAGAAATGTCTTGAATTAGGTGATGTAACCTAATATAGGAGGATTTTTTTTTTAACCATTGGAGGGAACGAAGCCCTTTTAGGTGGGTGAATTACCACCATATTTTTTTCTTACGAATTTTCTTTCGCGTTTTTCTCTTCGGTGCAAGGGATTTGTGAGGAGAGACTGAACGAAGATTGAACTCAGTTCATGGCGCCCTGTCCATTCTGAGCTTCCGGATTCATGTTGGGGTCCATGTTCATTGTTCAGCAGGTCTAGGGTTCTGCGGATTTCTGCGACCTCTTTGAGGCTAGTTCTTCCGTGCATGCGGCTGGCCACGGATGGCGTATATAATATGATTCCTTGAACGGTGAGCACCGTACTTTTAGGTATTGACTATATCATTTAAAAAAAGTGACATTGATATTACTGTATCAGCAGGTCGGCCGAGTGTTCCATGCCTGGAGATAGCACTGTTGGAGATGGCCAAGTGCACTGGGGATTGGGGAATAATTATTACTGGAAGCCTGAATAGGTGACTCCGTGTGTCTGATAAGAGTCTCATTCGTTGTCTAAAGTCGTGGATTTTGCAGCTCGAGGAGCCATTCTTGGATTACCCGAAAAACTGGCTTTATTTGATTGCAAGTGTGGTGCGTTTCTGCACTTGCAGCACTTGAGAGGTGCGGCCAAAATGTGAGTGTATAAGACCTTTTGAGAGGGTGGGAATAAAAATATCTCTCAGAAAGGGTTCTTTTCATTGACATGCACCACTGAGGGTACTGCGTCGGGGGAAGTATATGCTATATTAGTGTTGCTATAGAAATAATTATTATATTAAGAAGAAATGATACACGTACTTGATGGTGTAAATAGGCGTATAAATATAATTCAAAACGGTCAAAAGTGGACTTTTGGTTCAAGACTAAATTATTTCAATATCTGCAGACGATATACAAGGCCTACAATATATTATTGCTGATGTGATTTCATTGCTGTTATGCGCAGAATATAGTTGGAAATGTAAGAACAGCAGGTTCACACTTGGTCGCCGTTCTATAACCATAAGAATAAGTCACTTGTTTCTTAAAAATGACCGGAGTCCACAGCTAGGTCGGTCGACCTCGAATGTGAGCAAGCAGACCGAGGCGCGGTGCATAATGTTGTAACACTCTTGCACGTATAGTGTTAATAATGTCAGGTTGTGTCATCGGTCCGAGTTTCGATCTGGTTTGCAGACGTCATGGAAAAATACTTAAAACCTGTGCAGTGTGCACTTATTATTTCATAGGTCGTGTGTGATTGTGTGACCAAAATTCTGAAAAGCCAAAAAGGTTGAGTGACTTACATAATTTTTTGTGAAATGTATTTAAGCTACGAGCAGGTATAGTGGACGATGCGATGGAAGTATGTGTACGTATCTCATCAGAATTATGATGCCAGATATAGACAATGTAGGAAATTGTGTAATGATTCCTTCGTTGCTGCCCTGGATTTATAAAGCGATACAAGAATATTATGGTTATGGCGAAAATATTAAATTTCCAATTGATTTGGACAATTCATCATACTTGAGGATGGTTCGTGGATTTTTTTGAGCAATGGGGATAAAAGTGGTAAAACATGGCTCGAAGAGGAATCGCTGTCCTGTTTTCTTCTAATCCTGCGAAAAGATTAGACGTCAACAATTATTTTGTTAAACAATGGCTGTCACCCTGGGTTTTCTTGAAAACATATTTCCCGCCGTCTTCTTCAGTATATACCGTCTGGGTATTGCATCTCTGTCGCTGGAGACCCTATAAAATTCTTCTATTCTTTCAGTCAGAATTCAGTGCATTGTGAACACAGCTGAACACATCTGAACAGTGCAAGGCAGTGCAGCGATGTGAAACTATACAAAGTATAGCCTAAGCATATATCAGGTCAGGTCTGGTTTGCCGGGGAGACCAGTTCCATCATTTGAAGATCGGAGGTCAATCGAATCGGATCAGTTTCTCTTCCTGATCGTGGCTGTTGGTTTATTGTTTGGCAGCATCTTTTTGAGAACCTCGGGCGCAACACTGGATGAAAATGACTGGCCTTCTTCTTCTTGAGAGAGATGGAGCATGGTTTAATGGTTGCGGATGCAATACAATCGGTGCCAGGGAGAAGGCCACATTATTTGTTAGTGTATAGAGAGGAGAACAACGAGGAAATGGAAAAGGTGGGGGGAAATATTTTCCAAATAAAAGTGACAATTCGCCATTAGGATGCTATCGTACAAACAATATTATATGGGCCGATTATTATATCATTATAATCACAACGAACCAGATCAGGCGTGTCTTTGCTAAGCCCAGGATATCTTTTGAAAATCAATATATGCATGCCTTAATATACGGTATAATTATACTAGTATTATTATCAAATAAAATATCATGTTTTAAAATAGGCCACTCTTTATCATATAGTTAGCTTAAATATTGATATTTTGGTTGACCTTTCTCTGACAGTCGTCCTTTCCTCCTTTCGTTTGTCTTCGACATGGAAGAAAGTAGCCCTACCTGAGCCTTCGTACCCTATACCTCAAAATAATGTCATTCCAAAGTTTTTGGGAATTGCACCGAGTTATTAATCGAGCGCCTTAGTTATACATGTCTTATTATTCTGATACCTAATCATATATTTTATCTGATTATCCGTAATGATTATAATTATAGTCTGCATGTCAAAAGTTAACCTCACTCCCGGTCTCCATCAGCATGCTCCTGTGCCGTATACTTTTCGGTACTGTGACTACTAACATTTTTCCAGTGGCATATACGCCATACACCTAGACAGTATTGATGTCATGTCGACCGAATGTTCATGCTTGCAAATGCCTGCCTTACCATTTTTTTGCAAGTGAGGGCAACGATGATTACCAGATGGCTGAATCGTACCTATAGATCCTCTTTTATGCCGAAGAGGGTCTCATCTATCACTCAGAACATGATATCGTGGATTTCGCAGTTATCTTTGCAGGAGTTGCATTGTTGTGATTTTGGATAGTCAGCAGTTCCACTTTCAGGTGACATGCAAAAATTCTATATACTTTTCTTCTGATCAAGATTATCATTATTTCCCATCTTTGTCATAATGTTCCGAACAACACTCTGAAATTGTGAGTGGGGCACTCATAGTGTACAGAACAAGGATAATGTACGTACACAAGTTCAAATTATGGAGGTGTAAGTAATGAATGAAGTTGGCGAACAATATACTTAGTGTCAAGAAATAGACGTATCGTGAATGTCTCTCACCAGAGGAATCCTTCTCCTCTTCCTCTATACGGCGCGGCGAGGTATAGTCTCATTGTGGCGTCCAGCTATCGTCATAGCACTAAGAGAATACACTATAAGAATCAAGGAAAAATTAATTAGTAGGGCCTACAGGTGGTGCTTACTGACCGAAAAATGCGGAAGCGTGCGGAAGCCTTCTCTGTCAATGTCCAAGACTTAGTGCCGGAACCCGGAAGTAATAAAAGAAATAAGGTTGAGCACTCTCAATGGTATTTTGTAGTCTAATATGCACAGTGATATAATTATGCGCAGCGACAATCACTTTAACAGCAGCAGCAGCAGCAACAACAGCAACAACAACAACAACAACGATGATGATGACGATGACAGTATATTTTCCGCCGTGCTGTTAGCATATAGTACAAGGCCTTGGTTAGCATACATATCTGTTGTAGTTTCGGCCCGTAAGTTAGTGCCTATGATACATACAAGAAATATTTCAGACTATGAACCTCAGGCCTTGACCATTGGTCTGTACCACGATCCGCCATCTCCTGCATGTTTCCACACAGTCATCGGCGTCTCTCTCTCTCGTCTGGCCACCATCAGGCACGATTATTGTTCATCTCCATCATTAGGACAACTCCATCAGCAGACGGGGGTTCCAGACTTCCAGTGCCAATAATAATTTCCCTTCCCTTATTCATGTCCACCTATAGAAGTGGGGCAATCACCCTTGCCCAGTGAGTGCGAGGCCCTGACCAGCAGGAACCGTACTACTTGTACTACGGTATACCACTTGTACCTTGTGGTATATAGTTGGCGAATGCTGGTCAGAAGCCAGTTTGAATCTGCCCGGCGCGGCGTCCCAGTGCGTCACCTGAAACGTCACGGTCACGTGTCCATTTGCCGCTTTCTCCCTCCCCCTCCCCCCCCTCTCCCTCCCTCCCAGAGTTGCCAATCTCGTACGGTAATTGTGGAGGCATACGGTATGTACTCCTTTGTAAGGACATGAGCTGCATACGGTAAAATCGCTTTTGTCTACTCAAAATAAAATAAAAATAACTTATAATAATATACTAATATCTGACGTGGTTACAGTTGTATAGGAGGATTCCATTGTCTAAGCTTATTATTGTGCCAGCCAGCACCTTGAACCCAAGAAACTTCGCCAGAGGCGGTCGTCTTTTCCCCACATAGTGATCATCTCGTTCTTCGTCGTTTATTTGCAGCGGGTTGCACATGCATTTTGTTTGTGCGGCTCTGAAAATTCCTTACTTACAAATATTCACGTAGTGTATCCTAATATTTTCCCTGAATGTTATTTCGTTCCAAAAATGGGGTATGTTTTCAAAATGTACGGCACAAAGAGCTTATTAATGGTACGGCACACTTTTAGCCATTTTAGCCGAAATACGGTAATTTTGACCTCTATAGACAGTCTCGAGGTACGCAGGTACGGCGTAGCTTCTAAAGGGTCAGGTTGGCAACACTACTCCCTAGACAAGAAAAACAACAGAACTTCAACGAGCGAAAGCAACGACGGACGAGCAAATAAAGCGGAGCAACCTTTGCATGGCTTTGTTTGTAGTGGGAGGTCTCTCAGGGAATGATGGAATGCTGAGAAGGGGAAGAAAGAAGGGATAGCACAGGAGATTTCGGGCCTGCCTGTCCCCAGCTGCAGCGTCGCTGTTCGAGGCACACCCGATCCTCCGCTGATGCTGGTGCCCCAGGCCTGGCTCCTGCTGCGGCCCTAGCTGGTAATGACAGTTGTGGTGGTCGTGGTGGTGGTGGTGGTAAGCACTCCTGGAAGCCACACTCTTTATTCATTGTTGCTAGGGAGGGAGGGACTACTATAATTGTGTCCAACCGTGTACAGCAGCTGGTGTTGCTTACATATTGGAAAAAAATGTTCCGAATGGGTGGCGTCGTGTGAGTCCGAAAACGGTCTCGTGCAGCATTACAAATATGGTTGGTAAGTAAGTACACTGGGTACTCCCAGTTACACGGGTGCGGATTATCCATGCAGCGCTAAAAATAACAGTCATCATTAAAAATGTCAATATGTCTCGCAAACAAAGAAATATAAGACGTTTCTCATAAGACAAACTAAAAATTATTTAAGATAAGCTTACTTATTTTGATTCTAAACTAAACTAAATGAAACTAAACTTATTTTGATTATACCTTGCGTAGCATCATGCACTAGGTATACAGTAGTTCATTTAAAACGGTTGGTTGGTTGGTTGGTTGGTAGGAAGGGTTACCTAGCTTGTATGGCTCTGTCTGAGTCGAGCCTTGGCAGCCGGGGGTAGGAGAGGAAGGTGTGGGATTGCAAGGTAGGGGTGGGTGAGAAGGGCGGGGGAGAGGAGGGCTGGCCCCGGCTGTACTGCAATGCCGGGTCCAACCCAGGGACGGGGGTGGGATATTCTCCCAAGCACCCCGTCCGACCAAGAAATGCGAGTCAGGTCCGAGGACCGCTCGAGGAAGAGAGTACCGTCGCTGGCGAACCAGCCGGGACCTCATACAACCCCATTAATTATTCTTAGTTCATTTAAAACCTATGGACAACTCATTTTCACAGTGTCTAGGACCATTTCCAATAAATTATCCATGTTAGCAATAATTTTCCGGCGACATTCGGGCAGTCATTAGCCTGGATAATCGGGAGTACAGTGTATTTCACTTATCACATTTTTATGTGATCAATGCATTTGTGCACCCAACACTTTCTAATCATGCTGAGCCTCTGCTCTGCCTTTTCTTCTTTTATCCCATCAAGTATTTTTAAAACTAATTTTGACGTAAATTTTTAACAGCAAAGTTGAAAGCACTCTTGCCAATGACCTACAACTACCACAAAATTGGCCACCTCTATGTTCATAGTTCATAAAAATGAAGAATTAGGTTCGTTTGCTTTTGCATAATCTTCTTCCTAATGATATATGCTATCGGGTAGAGATGTCATGCAAATACCGGTTATCAACACTGCTGGATTCAAATAGGTCAGCAACAAATCAGAAATCTGTGAGTGTCTGAAATATGAGCTCGTAGCTGACAGTTCAATATTAAGGATGAGAAAGCAGTGTAGAGGCTCTTCTCCAACAAGGAGAGATAACCGTAGGCCAAGAGCATGGATCTTCAATATATATTCAGTCATAATAATAATAATAATAATAATAATAATAATAATAATAATATTTTGTGGGCCATGTTTTCACCCTTACAGAGGTATATCGCAAGGACCTTTATTACATTTTGAGTTGTTCAGTGGTGCCTATCTAATGAAAGCCCGGGCCCACGGGCTGGGTGACAGGAGGGGATGTGCATAGTGCAGTGTAATGTCGGTGCTGTGGTCATTTTGTGAACTCCCCTGGGTGGTTTGTCTTAACGGAGATTCCACCCGGGACAAAGGGCTCCAGAGATGACCTCTAACAAACTCTGCATGAGATGAAGGGGGGAACCCCGGGCGGGATATGATCCCGGGACCTCAACATCCGTGGGCGCATACGTTATCGCAGCGCCACTTCGCCTCCCTCAATATACAGTATATGTATTTGATTGCTCATTATTAGGGAGTATCTCAGGATTCCAAAAGCGCAATGATGCTTGCCAGCTTCTCATCTGGCTGATCTAACAATGTTTGTGTTGGTGTAGTTGTGTGCTTGTGATACATGAATACACCGCTACTCTCTGTCGTGTGGCCCTCGGTCCGTCGCATAGCCTGGTGAATTTAGTTAGATGCAAGAGTATTGGGTTTGAATCTGCAACATCTCTGTCCTATCCTGAATGTGTACACTGCAGGCTGCGAATGAATGTTGTTGTGGCTTTGGAAATATTCGGAGAGGGCCATGTACTTATAAAAGTTTAGTGGGAAGTTTCGAGGGTCCTTTTAATAAGTTTTGGCTATTGAGTTGATAGGTGTTTATCAGTGATGAAGCCTGATGCACGTGATAAAATCTGCGGGAATCCCCCCAAAAAACCCTGAGCATAACCTCCCCCTTCTTCGGTGGTGGTGAGTTTTGAGTGTTTCCACGTCTTGTTCTGTAATTTGGTCTCTGGGTCGTAATGGTACACCCAACATTCGTCCATGATGATTCGGTTGAAAAATCGCCATCTTCGGGGAGGAACATGGCCAACATTTCCTTAGCCTTACCGATGTTGAAAACATTTTTCAACCGCAAAAAAGTGTCGACTTCGGCAATAATGGTGTCCACAGGTTGTGCATCACTGGGAAAAATGTGTGGCTTCGCACGGTTAATATAGAGAGAAGGACTAATACATGTGTCCAATTCGAACCGTTTCTCTCATTTATCTTCAACCCAAAGGCGAAAACTTTATGAACAGTATTTAAAATTCAAGTTGCTTATTATGAAAAAGTTACTCTCAAATGGTGATGCTTGGGGGCTGTAAAAAATGGTTGCCCTTAACATTAGGTTGCATGGAAAGCATATTTGAGGGTCAGTTTCACATAACACCCCTGGCGTGTTACTTACTGAAATGAGGGAGAAGCATCAGTCCGCAGGGTTTATTCCTTTTATTAATCATTGCATTTTGATGATCACACTCCTTTGGGAGTCACTTGGATGGCATTCTGCATCTTACGAGGAAGGCATTGTACATGGAGTTGCTGAATGAAACTTGGTCTGTGGTGATGATCTCAGGGTTGATGATCATTCTGGTTACTATAAGGTAGGCTCCTCGAGCAGATGTTCCTTCCGGAAGAATATGTTCTGAAAAAGTTCTGTGCACCGCATTTTCGTCTTCTTCAATATATTCAAACTATCCGGCTCTTTTCTCCATGACATTTTCTTCCACTAATTCCAGTACGGTACGGTAAATGACCCTGGATGTGGTCAAGCGTTGCGGTGCTGTTGAGGTCATAACCATGGATTGTTTTTGTCAGTTTTCAAGAGATCCAAGGTGAAGTTTCTTGGAACCATTTTTGAGGGATCCACGTCTATGGTTAAAAGTTGACTATATTGGATCATACCATGGGGTTGTAAGACTGGTTTGGTGGTTCCTCTTCTGGAAGAGGTGACAGTATTCCTGGAAATGCTTGGATCAATTCGCTATGTAATTAACTCCAATTGGTTTTATCCAAAGTACTCGGGAGACAAGGGTAGATAGTATGGTGACTGGTACCCATCTCCGGTGTTGACTGCTGAGAGGGCTGGACCTTCCTCTGCACTTACGACGCTGCTGGCGCTAGTAGCCGCCAACCCGATAGGTGCGTCTTCACGGTAATATGGTGAAGGTAATGCTAGATCCTCTTCTTCCATTGCCAGTGGAAGAGGTGGAGGGCTTGACAGTGGACTAAGCAGTGGTGGTGAATGAAATCCATTGATATCCTTTCAAAAGGTTTCGACACAGGTGGATATTCTTGGAGGAGTGAATCTCCTCTTGCCTTAGCCTGTTTTCTCTTTTGGCTTTTACTAGTATCTGGTTCGACTCCTTCACTTGAAACAACATGGCCAAGGTACTTGACCTCTTTCCTCAAGAAGTGGCATTTGAAAGCTTAAGTTTGAGACCAGCTGCCTTGAGTTTGTCAAAAACTTGGACAATTCTCTCTATGTGCTCATGTAGAGTTTTTGAGAAAATAATTATGTCGTTTAAATAAACAAGACAAACCTCGTTTTTAATCCGGCGAAGGGTGTACATCGATTCCCCTTGGAAACGGTCTGAGTATGATTTTAAGACGCTCATAAGTGCTTCCTCTTCCTGTGAACTTAGACCACCCTTATTCAGTTTACTCCAATCTACAACAGGACTATTTGTAACGTCAATCTTTGGGTGGGAAAGGTATGGAAATGCCTTTCCAAAAATGGTGTTTTTAGGAATGCCAATTTTGGTGTTAGAGGTGTTTAGCACCCTGATATATGTGTCACCATTTGAAGACGTAGTTAGCAGGGTTGTGAACCAAACCGAACCTTTGCTTCGTGAACCCGATAACATTGGAGCCACTCCGGAGCAGTAGAGCTGGGTCCGGAGCGAGCATCGGAGTTTGGTTTGGGTTCGAGCCGGTTCAGGAGCAGAGTGGAGCCAAGGTCGGAGGGGGTCCGGAGTTTGGTTGGGAGCTTGCCAGCTTGCTCCAGAGTTTGGTTCAGGCTAACAGCTCCGGAGCGGGTTCGGAGCGGTTCAGAGCTTGGTTAGGTACAACATACATACAACGCAACAGGGGGAAGGGCAGAAGAACCACTGGATTTACTCCAGCGAATGCGTCATGTTTTCATGGTGGGAGAATGACATTTCCAAGCACCCGCAATACAGGGTGTACCGCAAATGTCACATTTTCATGTCATACGCATTTTTGTATCTCACAATAATGTCATACCCATTTTTTGGATGTCACATTCTCATGTCATACGCATTTGTTGTGTCACATTTTCATGTCATACGCATTTTTGTATGTTACAATATATCACATTGTCAGTTCACTTTCTTAAGAGCCTTTCACAATCGTCCTGGGGGTGGTGATGGGTTTTTCCTCCCCTCCCGCCCAAACCCCTCCTGACTACCCACCCATCACCACCCCCAGGACGATTGTGAAAGGCTCTTAAGGAAGGGAACTGACAATATGACATATCGTAACATACAAGTGTAGTTCCTAGGGATTGGAGGGATGCTATTATAGTACCTCTGTATAAGGGTAAGGGAGATGTGTGTGACTGCAAGAATTATCGTGGCATTAGTTT
>JYFJ02005589.1:0-23998 GCA_000934665.2 Catajapyx aquilonaris
CGTGACAGCGAGAAGAAGAAGTGTCAAACTCACGGGCCGGCCCGCGACGGGCTACCCGCAACAATGAATAGCGTAGCCTAGAGCGCGCTCTTAATATCAATTATAAAGGTTATAGCAGGGCTATGTTAGTATACAGCAGTATATGACTGTAACAGTACAACATTTGATTACTCTCCGGTCAGCCAGCGACTTGAATGATGTATCTGGGACGGCCCAAACCAGTAGCCTATAACATCTCATTACCGTGGCAAAAATAAGTAGTTATATAATGGTACACCTGCGATGGTCTCCACTAAGGGTCTCCATCATCACCGACAGATCACCTCTTATTGTTTGCTACCCTAATAAAAAGGTCCAATAAAGCATATCATGGGATATCCATAATAATAATAATAATAATAATAATAAACGATAATAATAATGGATACCTCGCGATATGGCTCCTTGAGTCTTTTAGGGGATGATATTTCCAATAACGGTCTTTAATCATTGCCCGAAAAAAACTACAAAAGACTCGGATATCAAAGAACCGCGCAAATCAGTCTGCTGTAATAAACCGAGTCTGTTGTAGCTAAATACACAGGCCATAGAGTACGTGAGTATGGCGGGACCAGTCTGCTATAACCAAGGATCGGTTGTGGCCGAGGATGTTATATCCGGATTCAACGTATACATTTTTTGCATGCAAATATTAAATGAAAACGTAAGCATATGCATAGCGGTGAGCGGCAGTTTCCCCCCGCGGCTGGCATCAGCGCCTCGAGCGGCGTGCAACGGAAGCGTGCCAAGCGGCCCCATAAGGAACCCTTCTGAATGCGGAACCTGGTTAGAAAAAGCCTTGCGTCTGGTAGACGGAGATCAGGAAATTGAGCCTTTCTGTACATGTGGCCTACTCACTACCCTTCGGCTGGGAAATGAGAATACCGTATACTCTCCAACATGAACTTGGACTTAGGGAGACTGAAAATAATGCACTGATATCCCATCGTAAGGCCCTGCCTGCACTTTTGAGTTATGGAGAACTTCGAGTTTATATAGAAATTCGAGTTAGGGAAGTTTATTTCCTATTTTCATTTAACATTGTGACCAACCAAGCTTATCATTTTCTTCGACTTATAGATTAGTTCGACTTAGGGAAGTTTTACTGATATTTTATTGTACTTATTTTTGTCTGGAAGTCTAGTTGCAAATCCCACAAAATCCCGGAATGACCATACGATACGAACTCACGTGAGGTGGCCAATTAGCGTAATTGGTGGATGCGTTGAATTTACGGCAATGCTTTAATTTTCTAGGCGGTATTATTGCATAAGGGCATTTCCATGGGAATGTGAATCGATATAACTTATTGTTATTTGATGTTTATGTAAGTTAATTGTTCGGGAATATGCGTGTTGTGGGAGTTAGGTTCATTTTCGGAAGCTGAAACATGCGGCGTTAGATTCCTTGGAAAAAGTAACCCTCGATATGCTAATTTAAGGCGGTGTAGGGGCCTTCCCCCGGATTTCTATAAAGGACAAACAAACAAACTCTCCTTATTTATAGAGATAGAGATAGCATACAAAATATTGTGTAACCCAATGAAAAATGCCCCAATTTGGCTGGAAACTATTTTGAAATAAAGTAGACAGTTGTCGATTTAAGATGTGTTAATAAAAATTCTGGGGGTGTATTGTGGTTTTTCTAATAAAAAAACAGAACTTACTTTCTGGACGCGCCTCGTACAAGTTTCATACCGTGTCCAGCTTCACTCACCCATCATAGCATAGTGAAAATCACAGAGTAGGATGGCAAGGTGATTTTGGACATGAAGGTGCATTTACCAGTGGTAACATCGCTGCGTAACCTAAGTAACCAGTACTGTTTGAGGTGAAAATCGATTGTTACTTTCACCTCAAACAATTTCATTCATAGCTCGGCAATGACATCACCCGATCAAATCACTCACATGTAAAGTAAAAGCACCTTGAAGGAGTTACTTCCACACATTAGGCAGAGTTCAGGGTCACCTCTGGCTTGGTTTTGAATAACTGGAAAAGGATTGATCACCCACCCAGTCTTACTCCTTCAGTGTTGCCTCTGTGACCGTTGGAAAGTCTTACTGTATTACCTCACTTAAAGCGGCATGCCGGTATAAAACGAGGTCGACCAGCATGCTGGTATAACCCTGGGGTGGTTGGCATGCCGCAATACCCGAGGTAGATTTCCATAATTTTGGTCCTTGTCAAATTTTTTTGAATGCATCTGATCATCATGATCATCATCAACATCACGACATTTCCCGATGAGGGGTAGTCAGCGATGAAGGGAGACGTAAGCTAACCCAACATATGAACTCAATTAAAACTTGTGAAAATAAACCTATAAACAACCCGTCCCACCCCCCACCCCTGCACAACTCAGACAACAAACACTGAATATTAAATTTAAATATTTGAGGGCATCTCAAGGCCATGGTCCCATTGCCTTGAGATGCCCTCTCCGTGAACCGGACCTTACTTCCACACTTTGATACCCCTTTTTATACCTCCACTATATCTGCTAAAGTAATAGTGCAAGAAAATGTTCATACAAGTATTTTGGCAAGTGTTCCTTCCTCATCAACCTCAAAAGAGACGACAGCTTTGTCAGTTTGGATGTCACAGATGACATCTCCTGGTGACACAGAGTCACCTTCCTTCTTCTCCCATTTGACAATGGTGCCCTCCATCATAGTAGGGGACAACGAAGGCATCTTCACTCGCTGGCCAACAGCTGTAAATCACAAGGGAATTCAGAAATTGAACTTATTTTGATCATTTGGTAGGAAGAGCCAAGGCAACTGATGCCAAGTAGCAAGTGGAGATCAGGAGAGGGGAGGGACAGACAAAGAGGATGAGACTTGTGCATTCAGGAGCCAACAAGACAAACATGGGGGAGTCCCCACAGAAGGGTAGTCCCCTCACAAACTAATACAGGGTCATCGAAAAAAATGTCCCATTTTCAAAACCCTACAAATCAAAAACTTGCAGACATATCTAAATGATATAAGTTTTGAAATGCTAAGAAATGTCTAAAGTTTTGGTTTCACCTTACTTTGTTTCGATATGAGCTTCATTTGTTGCTCAGCAGATTAAAATTCGGTTTTAAGCCAAGCTCAATCATATCTGGAGTTACCATTGCAATCCTATCCCGTAGGTGATGGAGATTACTGATCTTTATACCACACATTGTTATTGATGATTCACATAAAAAGTTGCCCCATCCATGAAACAAACCTGCCGTAGGAAAGTCTCATTTGTTCATTCTCCCAGTGTGCGTAGTCTTGAATGATAAGTTTCCCAATGCCTAGTACCGCCAGAAGCCCAGATCTTACCCCGATGGACTTTATTATGGAGATCCATGTATTGTGAAAAGATCCGGCATCTCCAGCACACACGGGATAAGATTTTAACGGTAATGCCAGGCATGCCTGAGAGGGTTAGGCATGACACTGATGACCATATTTACATTTGCCTAGCGACAAATGGAGCTCCTATCGAAACAAACTATGGTAACACCAAAACTTAAGACATTTCTTAGCATTAAAAAACTTAAATCATTTAGATATGTCTCAGTATTCGAGTTATAGGGTTTTAGAATTGGGACATTTTTTTTTCGATCACCCTGTACTATAGTAACCCACAATGATGATAGCTTATTAGTAGCTACATGATAACTCTGGACCTGCTCGTTAACTAGAGATCCTTCCTAACAGTTCTTTTAATGCAGACTTTCGTGGTCTCTCCAATGCTACTAAACAGGTACTGGTCAGGAGGAAGGGATGGAGTACAGCAGTGGTTCCCAAACTCTGCTCTGCCGAAGAATTGAGAATAATGGGATACTTTTTCCAACAAATAGTTCACTTGTCCACCTGTCTTTGAACACTACGTCGCGGTGCCTAAACTTTTAGTTCATTGGACTAATTTTTCACTGCATATGGCATTTCATGTAACAACTGCATCAATCAATCAATCAATTTTATTTTACCTCCCTGCATCCACGCTGGGAGGGACTACCCCTTTTTACAAAACTTTTCGAGCAATAGGGGAGACCGGGGCACAGTGGACCACTTTTGCACATTTGAATTTTTATATACCTACCTGTTATACCTACACACCCAATATTTTCAGGCATGGTGGAGATACTCATTGGTAATATAAGTCACTACTATATTCACAGGCAGTGCCATCCTTTTGGCTTTAAAAAAAATTAAAAGCAACCCCCTGCAAATGGTCCACTGTACCCCGATAGGTGGGGCACAGTGGTCCGGAAGTGATTGGGACCCCTAATTCACACAAGAAGTTTATTATCATTGCCTAACATTTTTTTTACAGCTGTTCATTTTGAGGACTGTGTCAACATAGCAGTTTTGCCCCTTTTTTCTACCTAATTCACATTTAAAAAATCATTGTCTCACTTTTTTTTTACAGTTGTTCATTTGGAGGGTGGTTTGTCAAAATCACAGTTTTGCCCTTTTTCTACCTAACTCACATTTTTTAAATAATTGTCTCACATATTTTTTTACAGCTGTTCATTTCGGGACACAGTGTGCATTTCTGGGCACAGTGGTACATGGACCACTGTGCCCCGGCCAGCAGCAACTGACATAATGCTATGATTGTAACTTCGATCGCAAGTTAGGCTTACCAAACTGCCGGTATTCATGGACAAAGGGCGGCACTATTCCACAAGATTTTTATATCAGGCTCATGCCCAACATCTACGCCTGAAGTAACATTTAAACTGTTGGTTAGTAATTTACTTCACTTATCTTCAAATCGATTTCGCTGGATATCTATCTATCGATCGATCGCTAGCCGTTGCCAGCCATGTTGGCAGGAGCATGGCAGTGACTTGTTTCACGAGGTACCAGATGAAAAAAATTTGGCGGCTTTTTCGATTTTAAAAATGGAAAGGTCCACTGTGCCCCGTGGTCCACTGTGCCCCAGTCTCCCCTACATCAAATGAGTTATTAAATTTTATTTTTAAATAACATCAAACCATGTTTCTTGCTCTTGCTCATTTGCTGAGGGGGAGGGGGGGAGCAAGAGAGAGGGGGGAGAGAGACAGAGAGAGAAAAGAAAAGAAAATAACATTATATTGTTTACTTGCTCAATCTATAAATTCATAAGTTTAAATGTCATTTTGCCATGTATTTAAGGAAAAGTAACAGTGCCTTGGTCTCGTTATGTGTTGGAGTTGCAAAAACCACAGTAAGACTGTTTCTTGAGACCAGGGGGAGATTTTTGAGAAAGGTGTTTCTACCTCCTGCAAACATTGGACATTCAGAAAGAATGTGGTACCAATCATCAATTTCGTCTCGGCTGCACAAGAAAGTTACCCGCGTTATTTATTTTTACTGAAAAATTTCCACCCCGAGGAATCCAGTTTGCATTTGTTCTAAGACAGAGGCAGGCCAACATCCTACCTAGCTATTGAATACTCGTTTTGTGATGTCATATAGTAAGCAGGGACGTTTCGGAGATCATCATAAAGTATTGCTTTATCTTACAGTACCGAAGCAGGTTGGTGTAGGGGTTAAGCCAGACTGCTAATCGGGAGGTCCTGGGATCAAATCCCGGGGCTGGCAACCCTAACCGTGGTTTTCTGTGGTTTCCCACGGTCCTTCCTGGAAAATTCCGGAGTTGCTTCCGTAATTAATAGGCCTCAGCCGCTTCCTTCCGTCCCTATCCTATCCCTGAAAGCGAAGTAAAAATTCAAAGAAAGAGTTCCAGTCAAAACAAAATTCCCCCCTAAAGAGCTGCCGCCTGATAACGGGGTATATTAGGTAAATGTGCAGAAAGCGACATTCTCCAAGAAATATCGGTTTTTATGGTGGGAGAATATCGATATATGATCTTTATACTGCACCGATATATCGGAGGGAAAGTTGGTTACTCTGATCGATAGAATCGCATTATACTCACATTTTCTTGAATGACATTATGGACTTCCAGGATACAGCCGACCAGCGGCTAAAAAAAATTCATCAATCGAGCTCTATGACTTGGAAATGCTCTTTTGAAATAAAATTCAGCCAGGTAGCCTGAATAATGATTCTCTCTCCTTCCATATCTGAAGTAATTTAATACAAAAATATAATTAAGATATCTAGTAGAAGTGTTATCCTCTTTATAATACCTAGGAATTTTACACCGGACTTCTCGCCACGTTCGCTCTATGTTTTGAGTATGGGCATGAGTAATTGGATCCACGAAATTATAAGTGTGATTAACAGTTAAGTGTTTATACCCTTTTTTCTCCAAACAGTCATAGGCTTTCCAGCAGTCACTGTATATCATAGTACCTGGTAATATCATCTTTTTAATTACCTTCAGTAATGTTGAAGCTGATCTATTAGGCACAGTTTTCACGAATACCTTTTTCGGATCGCTCCTTAATATCCCTCCGAAAACCCATTGCCCATCAATTATCCTCCCTTTGTGGTATTTACGCTTCCCAAATTTTGCCTCGTCTATCTCGACTATTTCTCCTGGGCCCCCAATTTTCAGTTCTTGTTCTGACGCCCCCCAAAAAAACTTCTCTTATAAATGATGCCCAATCAACGACCGTATGTCGAGCAAGTGTAAGTTCCCTCTCTATCAATATTTGTCTCGGAGGATCTAAGGACAACCAAATGGCCACAAATTTACATATTTTTTCTGTGGGGATATGAGCGTACTCAAAAAAAGTGCCTTTATACACTCGTTTGGTATAATAATGTTTTTGACGCTTATTATTCACAACAGATTTTTGGCATGAAAACATCTTTCTGTTCCAATTTATAGTACAGTCACTATTGCATATACCACATTTGTGTTGTATTTTTATTACCTTATGATTAACCCAATATTGAATTAAATCAGAATTTTTTGATGCTAATATTGCGAAATCTAACATACCGTATGAACAGCCTTCACACAGGTTGACTTCCATTTTTCCCGGGTGTATACTGTGTCCTTTAGGTTTGTGTTGTAATGGTGCGTAATGGAGTTGAAAATCTCTATAGTGCACATGTACTAATCACGGCTTCCACGTGCGGCTTCCGCAGCTTCTATTATGGGATTGGCAAGGAAATAGTTGCAATAAACCGAAATAATACTATCGAAGAATAAATGTGCCCCATCTAGCGAGAAATTTAGGCATCTTGAATTTTCCACACAAAACATAAGAACCCGTTTAGTATCTCCACTTTTCACGAATCGTAAGATAGTAGAAATGATTCCGTTACGGACTCGTAATATAAAGACATGGGTTCGAGTCCTCTTAGGCGAATAAAAAATCATATAAAATAGGAAAATAGTAGCAGGCAAAATAGAGTGCAAGACGTGTAGGTAATAAAAGGTGATGAACTATAAGGGGTAATAAATAAGTAGAAAAGAGAAGTACAGTGTTCCATAAAATGAAGCTCTAAATATATTTTTCAACAATAACTTTTCCAAGGAACAATATCGATATTATTCGATTTTCTTATTTCTGATATTTCTTGGAGAATGTCGCTTTCTGCACATTTACCTGATATTATTATATTATTATTATTAATTTAAACAGCTATCCAGTTGTTTGACCCTATTGTACCTCCTTGGCGGGCTACATGCAGACCTTAGGTATGACAATGCTTTTTTACGTAGGTAGCCTGTGCAGATTCATATTTGAGAAACGTCTAAAATATCTTAGGGCTTGTAGAATAATTTTAATTTTCAGCGGAGGCTTTCCAGTTTCCAAGCATAAGAGGTAGCCCGGTGTTCTTGGCCCTGTTGCCAATAATTTCCTAATTGAATAGGTTTGGATATTTTCTGTGTCCTTGAGCAGGTTTAAACTCCATATCTGCCCCGGGGCCGGCAACCCTAACCGTGGTTTTCTGTGGGTTCCCACGGTCCCTCCAGGTAAATGCCGTGGTTGCTTCCGTAACATTTAATAGGCCACAGCCGCTTCCTTCCGTCCCTATCCTATCCCCAAAAAGCGAAGTAAAAATGCAAAGAAAGAGTTCCAGTCAAAACAAATACTCCCCCCTAAAGAGCCGCCAGCTGATAACGGGGTATGATATTATTATTATTATTATTATTATTATTATTATTATTATTATTATTATTATTATTATTATTAACTCCATATCGGCATTGGGCAAAGGGCAGCCGTGGTAATCGTCGAGTCGATGTAGTTTAATGCGGAAGATATTAACGGGAGGTTAGCTTGCTTTAGAAGGGCTCTAGAAGCGTTAAAGGACACTGCACAAAATGTATGGGCGAGTGGCCTTCCGTTCGATTTGCCTGAAAATTGGATATGTTGTAGCCCAGACCATCATGATCAATGTTAATTACGGACATTTCGAGGTAGGACCTACATGGAGCGTGCTAATGACCTCCAAAGGTAATATGGGGAGTAGTAGACTACAATAATATTGTCTCCAGGAACTCTACGGTTATTGCATTAAATTATTATCAATTAATATCTTTATTACCTAGTCATCTGGTTCAAATTCTACACCTTGAAGGTTGTCATCTGGAGTATCCTCCAGCTGCACTTCAACATCCATTGGGTCAATGTAAGGAATATTTCTCTCACTGCAGTCTTCTACCAGTTCTACGGTATTGAGTAGCCTCCTCGATGGATAGCCGATATTTTCCTGGTGTCTAGCAAAACCCAGATACCACAAGACACGTGCCACATGAGCACAACAGCCAAGGGTTCGAGCTCCTGTCTTACAGTTGCAGTACCATCCAAGAATTGGCTCAAATCCATTGTCTTCATCGTTGCCATTCTGTTCATCGCACAGAGCATCTTTGTACGCAATCCACAGATTGTATTTGGTGGAGTTGGAAAACCTGGACTAAATTCTGGCTCTCAGGAAACCTAGCTCTTGTAGTAAAATCTCAATGGACCATTCTGAATCTTTATCAAGTTTATCCTGAACATAGGACTTCGCAAGTTTGACTTGGTACAGTACCCTGCATTAATGGCTATGCACAGACATCGCCACCTGGCGGGATTGAGGGGAACTAAGCGTCGGTGGACTGTGTCCAAAATACTCTGATGTCAAGACTGCTCACGAGATCGCTCTAGACGACTCAAGATATCGCGGTGGATTAACAGGCCTTCACGTGGTCTGTGCAATAACTGGTTCACAACCTCAATACATTGATAGGAATCGCAATGGCCTTATAATTCATCCCACAAACAGTATATATCTGGGATCCGCTGGGATCCATCTTTGTAGCAAGCGTTTGAATCAACCGGGATATCTTGAGCTGTCCAAGTATTTTGGACGCAGCCCACCGACGCCTGATTCCGCTCGTTCTTGGACAGGTGGCGATGTCTGTGCACGGCCATTAATGCAGAGTACTGTCCACTCCGTATGTTAGGTTCCTTAAATAATCTTCAGTTCATTGTGGAAATCCAGGAAGTTAATTAGGATTGAAGCCGATTGGAATCCAGTTCTTTGGCCTTCTGTCAAGGTTTTCCAATTCTACTTTTTCCTTCACAACGTTGGGCTGTTATGATCATTCCAACATTTCACAGGCTATAGGAAATGTTGGAAAGATCACAACAGCCCAACATTGTGAAGGGAAAAGTAGAATTGGAAAACCTTGACAAAAGGTCAAAGAACTGGATTCCAATGGCCTTCAATCCCAATGAACTTCTTGGATTACCACAATGAACTACAAGAAGAGGAGAAAAATACCCAAGCAAAATTTGCACGCAGGAGAGGGCCAAAGAAATCAGAAAAAACAGTAGTGAAGTGATATCAATATCATTGGCATCGTAGTGGTCAATACCAGCCAACAGGACAAGGTGTCCGCCACTTAAAGATTATTGGGTCCTGCAAGCTGGGATATACATGTCCTGCTGCAAAAACTGCCAAGAACATCAATGGAAAATATTTTGTCCAGTACTTCAGTGGCCATTATGGGCATGTGGACAATCGACTTGGACACGTAACCCTGACCACTTCCCAACGTCATGATATTGCAGGTTGGTATTATCAGAAATGAGTATCATAGCGCTGTATTTTTGTATCCCTGATTGCTAACTCCAATTTAAAATTTGGCAGCAAAATTGGCAGCAGGGGTGGCAGATCGCCGAATATCTGACATGATCCAGACAGTCAGTGGTGATCGTGAAATGCTCCATTTGATCAAGCAGAAGGACCTGCACAACATCAGAGCGGAACATGGCATTCCCTTTGTGGCGAACAATGTGCAAAACCATGCCAATTATGCTGTCAGTGTCGCTGCCTGGGTGTAAGACATGCAATCTTGAGGAATAGATAATCCTGTCCTCTTCTACAAAGGACAGGGTGAGGTGAATGAGGGTCAAGAAGGTATTGCGGAAGATGATTTTGTGTTAACTATTATGTATCCATTTCAACGAAAAATGGTGGGAAAGTACAGTCATGACAGGGTGTTGATTGATTCGACACATGGAGTCACTGGCTATGACTTTGAACTGACCACCCTGATGCTAATAGATGAGCATGAGCAAGGGTTTATTTCCTGCTGCTTTTTGTCAAAGTTCCCGAGTAAACACCATTGGTATGACATTATTTTTTCAAATGATTGAGTCTGTCTGTGGAAAAATACATGCAAAGGAGTTTATGTCTCATGATGCACCATTGTTTTTTAATTCCTGGGTGCAAGTAATGGGTGTCCCTAAGCGTAAATTGCTTTGCTCCTGGCATGTAGATCGGGCCTGGCAAGGAAAATTAGCTTCCATAAGATGCCAGAAGAAAAGAAATGACATGTACCAATCTCTAAAGGTGTGTCAGATGGCTTTGGATGAGGATAACTTTAATGTCATGTATGCAAAGCTATTGGAGCTATTGCAAAATGATGAAGCTACTAAAGATTTCTATGCATACTTTACTGGATACTATGACAAACGAAAAGAAAGTTGAGCTTTTATTGCTTCAAAAAAGGAGCTCAACTTAATACAAATATGCACTTGGAGTATTACCACCAGGAATTGAAGTACATACAGCATGTTTCAACTTTTTGTCCGAACAGTTATCGGAAATATTGCACTAAGCTGCTACTTTGTAAGCAGTGTATGCCACTTTTTTTTTGTGGGGTATAGTGCTCACCTTAGTGGTATCAGCACAGACATTTATTTGTTACTTAGTTATACAGTACATTGTGACACGCCCGGGCCCACGGGCAGGATGACAGGAGGGGATGTGCAAGGTGCAGTGCAATGTCGTTGCTTGGTCATTTTGTGAACTCCCCCGGGTGGTTTGCCTTAACGGAAATACCACCCGAGACGAAGCCAGAGGTGACCCTGAACTCTGCACGAGATGAAGGGGGTGTCCCCGGGCTGGGATCGAACCCGGGACCTTAACATCCGTGGGCGCGTGCGTTACCGCAGCACCACTCCACCTCCCTGGTGTATGCCACTTCAACCCAAGATTCGCAGGGAATATTCCCCATTCCTCCGACAAACCGGTTGCAAGTCACTGCTTACGAAGTAGCTGCTTATAGTGCAATATTTCCGATAACTGTTCGAACAAAAAAGTTGAAACCAAAGATATCTGCTATAATATTACTCTAGAATATCTAGATACATAACTCGCTATCCCTTTCCATACAAGCAAAGTGATGCCAATCACGCCCAAAGTAAAGATGGCGTCATCGTTACTTTAGGCGGGGCAGCAGAAGCGGCCGTAGGGGCCGCCCCTGTGCTTATGGGCCGGACCGCAGTGGGACGTTTCCATCCCTTGAAGATGCCCAACTACGTACAGGCCGCCACGGCAGATCAATCCAAGTCACCCAAAGCCGCCATCTTTGCTTTGAGCGACTGGCACAATCCCCTAGCACAAACTGGCATCACTTTTTCTTAGCAAAATTGCTAAGAAAAAGTGATGCCAGTTTGTGCTAGGGGATTGTGCTAGGGGATGTGATGTATCTATAATTATACATAGCAGAAATCTTTCGTTGAAACACCCTGTATACATGCAGGGTAAGAAGTGTAAGCGTGTGGATAAGTTCATCGCTGTGCTGGGACAGGGTGGCCACTCCACCGCGGTTTGGGGATTCCCGGAGTCTTCCCGGTTTTCCCGGCCGATATTAGAGACTTTTCCCGGCCGATATTAGAGACTTTTCCCGGAACTTCCGTTCACTATGCATTTCCTCCCCATTATCGATATCAATTGCCTTCCACATGACTCTCGCCATATTTTCCTAGGGACTATACATGGATACCGTGTTAAATCATGCCAATATCGTGAACAGTTTCGATGCAGTGCACTGCAGTGACCGAATTTGCCTGAAAACTCCCCCGCGCGCATCCCAGTGCTGTGAAAACGGTGTTTGGTGGGCGGAACATCGAAGGCGCGAAGTACGGAAAAAAAATGCCTGCCTATATTTAGGCAGCGAGTCATAATGAATCGAGATAAAAATGATAGCTCGTCTGCAAACAGCTATAGGAGCCGGCGACATAACTTCAGAATCTCCCACCCCTCACTCCCAGCCAATGCAATGGCGAGGCTAGATTTGGGTGGAAATTTGAATGTGTCAAGGTGAAGGGGGGGGGGGGGGGGGTGNGTGTGAAGGGTGTGATGGGTGGAAGGATTTAAATGGTGTCAACATAGCTTTATCCGGGGGACATGCTGGCACTCCTGCTCCAGGCTTCCCTCCCTTTCTCACCAAACCGGTTTTTCCTCCCTCTTCCCAGCTTAGAGCGCCGTTCTCTATACCAATGCGCTAATGTTGCCAGCCCGGAAGATAATATTGAAATCGTCCCAGTGGCGCCATTGTTCTTTGTAGGCAAGAATTCGAAACTCGGGACGTATTTTTATGATATATTATTTAAAAAAAATGAATAGGGCCTACACCCTACAGCAGTGGTTCCCAACAGGGTCGCGAAGCCTTTTCCGGGGGCTCGCGTGGTGGCCAAGGTAATTTTTACTTGCAATTAATGTTACAGGAAATTTTACCACGAAGATAAAAGGGGGTCGCGACCCAAACAGGTTCGGAACCACTGCTATACAGGAATGAATACATGAATGTCCTTTTAACTAGTTGGGACTAGTGCTTCACATCTGGATAAATAGAAATAAATATCCCTGATCATTGTTCAGTTCACTCTAAAAATAGTAAGGTCTGGTCACTACTCTCTTATCTCCTTTGGAGGTCCGAGTCGACGTCTGACAGGGTGGTTTACTGGAGTGGCCGCATGATAGCGCTTTGCCCGCTTTTCTTCAGAGGCTAGACCTGTGGCGATCCCATCGGACTCCTCTGAACTTACGTAGAAGAGGAGCTCCATGAGCGCTCACATAAGGGTAGTATATTTACTATGTGAAGCTCATGGAGCTCCTCTTCTACGTAAGTTCAGAAATATCGTGATCTCTACTTTTTCTTCACTGAAAGCACTTCTACGTCTGCGCAGTGGGCTGCAAACGCACGGTGAGCAGGATTTTCGTGCTTAAATCCCGGTTTCACTAGCTGAATCCCGGCTTTTCCTCGGTTTTCCCGATCAATTTCTGATTCCTGGCATATTCCCGGTTTTCCCTTTTGAGTGGCCACCCTGTGGGAGAATTGCTCCTTGATAAAGAATTTGATGCCAAAATTAAATTGAAGATGGGGAAGTTAACTTCAAAAATTTCTGATTTAAGAAGGAAACATAAAGAGGGCTCTAAGTTGAAGTGTAACATGAAGAGTAAGGAAATGGCTTGGCAGGTCTCAGAAGAAGGGGAAATACATGAAGTGATGGAAAAAAATTCTGATCATTTGTACAAAGGGCTTTCTTGCCCTATGTTGTGTGATAAGTGTAATGTGTGTATCCATAAGGCAGGGCTATTCAACTGGCGGACCGCGACAATATACAGGACAGTTTGAAATAGCATTATAAATTACTAATTCATGATTTTTTGGAAAGTGCTACCATTTCATCAAATACTATTGAAATCTCCCACATCTCACCTAAGCTCGTGTGACCTTGAACTCACAAAACATTTCGCCTGCGACAGGCTCGTTCCCCGCCCTTTACGGCTTGTTCACCTTGTGCTTATGAATTGGGCCCCCTTCCGAAAAATTTCTGCCTATACGCGCCTGTACAGGACACCATAAAGGGCGAAAATGTCCTAATATTCCGTCTTGATAGGCCCTCCTACCCTTGCTGCACTGGTTTCTATTTTCGAATATGAACCCTGATGGTACCATATAAAATATATATGTTATTTACCCCCCCCCCCCCCCCCNCCCCCCCCCCGGGGGGGGGGGGGGCGGACCTTCAATGATCTAGGTAAGGTAAATACTGGACCATGTCATAAACGAGTTGAATGCCCCTGCATAAGGTTTCATGCACCTGTTCTGATAATTTGGTTAACGGGAACCTGTGCAAGCACATACATTGTGTATTTGGCACTAAACCCCACACTGCCCCAAGCATTACAATAGATGACACTTTGCAAGAAGAGAGAGAATTTCATAAAGAAATTGTGCAAAAGAGGAAAGTGTTGGGCGAAATGGGTAATACTAGGGAATCAGTCAAAATAAAAGTAGATGACGTTTGCCAGGGGTTACTAGAAGATACAAGGAATTATCCAGTATCACATGAGTCAGTGGCAAAAAGTGTCACTGATCATGTGCAGGCAGCAAGAAAGTTGCTGTAAGTTGGAAGGACACCGATTTTTGACTTTCAGCAGAAGGGCATGGCAGCACCTAATGTTAATGTCCAAAAACAAAGATTTTATTCAGTGAAAAAGAGGGGGGGGGGGGGAACCAAGNGGGGGGGGATCCAAGAAAGCGGAGGGTAAGGAGGAAACTGATTTTGAACCAATTTTGCTAGGCAAAAAATTATTGTGATCAATTCGGCGGAGCATAATTTGGATCATGCATACTGATATACTGATGTACTGGTACAGTAAATAAATATGATTTGTATGGAAAATGACCGGAAAAAAACTTCCGAGTTATAGAAGATTCGAGTTAGAGAAGTTTAGATTTTTTAAAGAACGTAAATCTATAAGGAAGCCTATACCTTTACATCCTGCGACAAAAGGTGTTCAAAACTTAAAAATAACTGTCACTATCTCACTTACAATGTTCCTCGTTGTTTTGTAAAAAAAAAAATCTCAGTTATGGATGTTTGGCTACTCTTACGTTAGATTCAAGGATTCAATTGTCACAATCGAGTCAAACACTTCTTTCGGTGCGTCTGGTAGAAGGAGATCAGCAGGAAATTGAGCCTTTCTGTACACATGTGGCCTACTCTGGACCCTTCGGCTGGGAAATGAGAAAATTTTCCGTACTCGCCAACATGAACTTGGACTTAGGGAGACTGAAAATGCATTGATATCCCATCGTAAGGCGACCCCCCTTTTATGATAGACAAGTAACCTGCGACCCCAACCCCCCTCGCCCCGAGTATTAATAGCGATGATCAATGTATTGTAGACATATTAAAACATTTTAAAACGTTCATGGTACAATTTCCTATAAAATTTCTTGAGAGTAAAAATTACCGAGGCCACCGTGTGAACCCCCGGAAAACGCTTCTCGACCCCCAGGTTGGGAACCACTGCACCAAACTCTGCCACACCAGTTTTAGATTATTACTTTTGCCTGCTCTGTTGGCCCATCGGCCATGACACTAGCAATAAGTTGAGCCTGGGTCACCCTTTCCTCTTCCCCGACATTTTAAAACTGGACTGAACAGTGAACTGAACTTGAAGGCAGGGCACCTACGAATCATGAGTCACAATCTTCTTGACCCCCCTGCAAGCCATCTCTTCGTTTTCCAACAAGAAATAGTTCCCTTTCATCACCAATATCTTCAAGGCCATGGTCAGACAGCCTCAGTATTTTTTTGTTGAATTCCACATTCAGGGTGTCCCACGCAAGTCTGGAACCGTAGGTCATTGTTGTACTGTAGGATTGTATTGTTGGTTTCAAGTTTTGCCAACTCCAAATTTGCTAACTGTGCTCGCAACCTTTTCTGACTGTCAATAAAGTGCAAGTTGGCACAACTTGTTAGAAACCAACAATACAATCCTATAATACAACAATTACCTATGGTTCCAGACTTGTGGGACACCCTGCAGAAACTTCCCCTAGCAACGTATACACAGCAGGGTGGCCACGAAAGTGCTCTAAATATGGAAATTGGTTCATCACTTGCTTTGTTGCCAAATATTCAGGGTTTTCAGACTTCTCCAGGGATCACCGAAAGGTAAGACAGGGTGTGAAAAATTTCAGCGCTCTCGATACCCGGGAAGTGGTTTAAATAGGCATGACATACAAACAAATATATGTACAAATTCTTTCGTTTATAATAATATGGATTCTCCAAAAACTTACCATTTTCAAAGCAAAAATTAATGAATTTCAAAATCAGGAAAAGTTCACACTTACTCTATATGATGTCACAAACAAGGGAAAAATAGGGGGACGTAACTATCATATCTAACCAAAAACGGACACGTAAAAAAACCGCCAAGTCCGCCACTCCGCCTAAAAAAGTTGTGAGATCATGGGTGGACACCAAGCCTCTTTGAGAGACTATAGATTAAGTCAAGTTACTTGGCTCACGATTGGAGACTATAGACTTACAACTCGTAGACTTGGCGCATGGTTCGAGACTATAGACTAAGGTGAGCGACTTGGTTCACGAGGAATTATACCGGTACAAGGTGTTTCACAACTCGTGTGCAACCAGTGGATCACTTTACATAGAGCAGGTGAAGCGATTCACTAGTGCTCAGGAGTTCACACTAGAAGTTTTGGACGCGAGTTGAGAAACACCCTGTATGGTTTGAAGGGGGAATTTGTTACTACATGAGTATACGGTAATTAAGGAATTGCAGTCTGGATATTACTGCAGTAAATGGAAGGCGTGTAACAGTCATTGGTTGATCAGAAACTACTAAATTTTATCATTAAGCCGTCTATTGCTCTTCATGCCCGGTGAACCAAGTGGCTCAACCTTAGTCTATACAGGGTGCTCAAAAACTCGCGGAAAGTCGCCAGGTAGCCTGATAGGACTCGCAAAACTAATATAGGGATGTGGAAGTAGTTTTGGGCTAACTTGCATAGTTTTTGCGTACGACGCCTTCAAGATTTCGGCAGTTTCATGACGTCACATCCGCCTTGAGGCCCCCATTGCGTCATCATACATGTTGTCGTGGCTGTTGCCCTTGGCACTGATTATTGTTGCGAATATTGTCAACTGTGATTGTTGAGAAATAAACAACGATTTCATCTCAGTCGACACCTCAATTGCCAGACTGAAATCGTTGTTTATTTCTCAACAATCACAGTTGACAATATTCGCAACAATAATCAGTGCCAAGGGCAACAGCCACGACAACATGTATGATGACGCAATGGGGGCCTCAAGGCGGATGTGACGTCATGAAACTGCCGAAATCTTAAGGGCGTCGTACGCAAAAACTATGCAAGTTAGCCCAAAACTACTTCCACATTCCTATATTAGTTTTGCGAGTCCTATCAGGCTACCTGGCGACTTTCCGCGAGTTTTTGAGCACCCTGTATAGTCTCGAACCGGGGAGGCGGAGTGGCGCTGCGGTAACGTATGCGCCCACGGACGTTAAGGTCCCAGGTTCGATCCCAGCCCGGGGACACCCCCCTCATCTCGTGCAGAGTTCATTGGGTCACCTCTGGCTTCGTCTCGGGTGGTATTTCCTACAGACTAAACCACCCAGGGGAGTTCACTAATAATGGCCACATAAAGACATTGCACTGCACCTTGCACATCCCCTCCTGTCATCCTGCCCGTGGGCCCGGGCGCTACGTAAAATGGCTCAAATGTACTTGATAATGTCGGAGATGACCAAAACATAATAAAAACCATCCTTACGTCGCATATGATGAGAAAAAGGCATTAGAATTTTTTTCTTCCCACAATCCTAAATGTGTGCAGTACAGGGTTAAGGCTGTGGGTAATTGGGGAGTTTAGGTCGGCGCGAAATACAGCTCTGTCGTGATACTTACAGGAAAAACAAGTGTACAGGGACCTAGTACTGACGCAGATGAGTGCGGCAATTGCAATTTCAACGCAAAAAAACCTGTAGAACAAGAGTTACAGGAATAATAACATTACGTGCTGGAAAAGGGGATGAGGGCTGTCCTAACCTTTTTCAAGTCCTACAGCCCGTTTCCCGCTCTTACGTGCTTACTTACTTACCAGGCGAAATCGGAACATGTATTGTAAGTACAGTACGTAATGTTATTATTCCTGTAACTCTTGTTCTACACGGTTTTTTGCGCTGAAATTGCAATTGCCGCACTCCTCTGCGTCAGTACTCGGTCCCTGCTCACTATTTTTCCCTGTATCACGACAGAGCTGTATTTCGCGCCGACCTAAACTCCCTAATTACCTGGTTTTCATGCATTTATGTTGTGAACAAGTGGCATCCATGGGTCACCTTGAATCGTCTTATTATACGCACCCTCTAGGAAAGGCGTGTTGTGGAAGGCTCTGGTGCCCTGGCATCTCGTCAAATAGGCTGACATCCGTGGTTTAGCCCTGTGGTAGACCCTCCCGGACAGCATTCCTAGATCCCAGCGCGATCCCAGCAGGAAAGAAACCTGCCTCCAGGCCGACGCCATCTTCGACTTACAATTCGGCAGAGAGCGGCAGAGCGGCCGCAGACTGGGCAGGCAGCAGACAGGGCAGGCAAGCAGGCCCCTGCACACGCCCCTGCAACTGGACTGTGAAGGGTCTCGATCACACTTGACGCGTCAAGTGGTCGTCTAAATCATGCCACACTTGGATACAACTTACGTAACTGATGGTTTAATCCAAGATGCATGAAGATGAAGGAGTACGGTGGCCTCACTTGGCCAGTTTTCTCTCTAGGACGTCGACGTAGGAGTGTGTGATTGTAGGGTAAGGCAGGTCCGGCCGCCAGAGGCGCTGCTGTACTATCGGCCTTAATCGGCCTGCTGTCGGCAAGGCTAATCTGTCGGGGCGAGTGTCCGAAACGGACACCGTTTGGCTCAGGGTCGGAGGGTCGGTCGGTCGTGCAGCCGTGCGGCCACGGTCACACCATCTGGCTTGCGGTCGGACGGTCGCACGGTCATGTGATTGGCGTGGTTTCAGTCCGCAGCTGCTGGTATAATAGGCCAAAGCAAGAGCTTGCCCAAAGTAACTTCACATTTTGGCCCGGACATTACAAAATGAGCCTAAGAATTTAATGCAGAACGACGCGACGGTGCAAAAGTGTATCAGGCTTGCAGGACCCGGATTGTCTACAGTTCACATGAACACAGTGGCAGTGTAACTGAGGAGGAACTTCACATTTCCCCAATATATTGCATTCAGACAATTTGACCCTTTGACGGCGGAGTTTTTGGCAGGTTTTTGGGCAGTTAAAAAAATGTCCACAATTCGATGTAGGAGTCACTCGTCTATATTCCCGATAGCCGTAACTCATAACATTATGATTTTAACAAAGTGATATTTAGGATGTAGGGCAATCAGCACCGTTGCTAATTAGCTTATATATGCACATGCAAAACTTCATTGTACATGATTGATAGGTCACGCAGGGTTGGAAATTTTTTTAAATACCGAAAATATATGAATTACCGCATATAGGCGATTTTCGAGCTCATATTCCGTGCACCGCCCAGCATGCGTTTGAAAATTCACCTCGGAACAATTATCGCTCACGCGTAAAGAATGGCTTATGCATTTCTGAATAGGGGATGATCCAAGGAAGGGGCCTTACGATGGGATATCAATGCACTTTCAGTCTCCCTAAGTCCAAGTTCATGTTGGCGAGTACGGAAAATTGTCTCATTTCCCAGCCGAAGGGTCGAGAGTAGGCCACATGCACAGAAAGGCTCAATTTCCTGATCTCCGTCTACCAGAAGTACCGAAAAAAGTGTTTGACTCGATTGTGACAATTGAATCCTTGAATCTAAGAGTAATAGGCAAATGTCCATAAAGGACATTTTTTCACAACAAAACAACGAGGAACATTGTAAGTGTGATAGTGACAGTTATTTTTAAGTTTTGAACACCTTTCGTGGCTGGATATAAAGGTAGGCTTCCTTATAGAGTTATGTGCTTTAAAAAAACAAAACTTCTCTAACTCGAATCTCCTATAAGTCTAAGTTTTTTCCCGGTCCCATGGAGATTCGACTTATAGAAGTTTATGTTTTACTTTTCAAAACCTGGACGGAAAAGTAACTTTCTAACTTTCGTTACAAAGTTACTGTTTAAAGGTAACTATAGTTACAAGTAGCCTACTAGTTACTTGTGCACAAAAGTAACGAAGTTACTGGGAAAAGTACTCAAAAAGTAACTAGTTACTAGTAACGCGTTATTTCTACTCAGTTACTACCCAACTCTGCTCTGCAACAGCAAGGAAAAATTCAGTCTATATCACTTACTGGCTGATTCCATTTCAATCCAGACGGAGGGTGCCCAGTCATGGTCTTCGATTTTTTTTAAAAAAATATATATGTGAAACCCACATCCAATTGAACCCTTATGGAGCAATCAGTTTTACGAGATTAAATTTAGTTATCGAAATATTAATATTTCTTTCATGGGGTACCAAAATAACCTTCACGGGAAGTGCACTTTTTCCATTGCTTTCAATGAGTATATCTCGGGAACTGTTCTGAAAACCAACATGAAATATTTAAGCTCGTGCTTTTGGAATGACACTGTCATTTCATGCATAAATTTACTCTATTTAATGGTACAGTCACCTGCAAAATAATCACCAATCTTGCATATTTTGGTCAAAATGCGCATATTTCGCAATTTATTACGGCGTTATGGCAAACGTGACGGTTATGCCGATTATATTTTGTGACATACTCGGTGACCCCTAAAGGTTATGCAATAAAACCTTTGCTAGCTCCGCGTGTCGTTGAGATATGCGAGGTGAAAATATGGCAACAAGTGAAAACACGCATATTTCAAAAATTATTTTCTCAAAAACCCCATTTTTTATTTATTTTTTTATTTTTTATTTTACACGGACAGACAGGTTTTAAAACGAGGTAGTGTCAAAACCCGGTGCATATTTTTTCTAAGTGAGATACAATTTTTTTTCAGATGACAAATTTCGTCATTGTGCTACAATATAAAATCATATTTTCTCGGAGAAGCCATTTTAAATATTTAATCGTTATTTTTTGTATGACAAAGTAGCATGAGTTCTATTATAAAATGATATCACAATGGCGTAATTTACTGGTACAGTCATCTTCAAAAAAATTCGTCAAAAGTGCTTGTTTTGTTGAAAATTCACTTAGTACGCAATTTATTATGGAGTTATTATTAAGGTTATACAAATGAAACCAATTATGTACAACGTAGTTAAAGGGCATGTTGTAAGGACAAATAATATCATTAATATCTGCATTCAAAAAAAGAGATACACCTGGTCAAAGTATGGTCATATGAGAAAACATGCCTGAAAGATACATTTTTTATTCAAAAATGCAATTTTTTTCTTTTCTTTTCTTTTGTGTAGATAATGACGCTCTTTGTCAAAAGAGATATTACAAACCCGGGGCACATGCGTAGTAATTGAACGATATATATTTGAATGTTGCTCTGGGTTAAACCCACTTCATGACAAATGTGTAAATTGTCACAAGCTTTCTTTTTTTCACACTTTGGTGCAATCTTGGTAGAATCAGATACTGTGATGTTATTGCACATGAGCATGTTTTCCGTCGAGAGCTTACTGGGATCGGTTAATGACTGGACACGGGTCACATCCCTTGGGTCATCCCGCCAAACCCTTCCCGAGGCTGGCTGTGGTAGGGCGGGGTCGGCAAATTTTGTCAAAGGAAATCACAAGGAGGTGCGAAAAGGGCTGGATTTGGGGACATTCTGGTCGAGGCTGAACAAGTCCCTTCAAACTATCTGCAATACACAAAGACAGTTCAGTCTGAGATTGAAAGCGAAGTGGAGAAGTTCTTGTGCCAGTAATTAATACGAGGAAGTTTTGTTGGTGAACATGACATCTTTTGACAGAGAGCGTCATTATCTACACAAAAGAAAAGAAAAGAAAAAAAATTGCATTTTTGAATAAAAAATGTATCTTTCAGGCATGTTTTCTCATATGACCATACTTTGACCAGGTGTATCTCTTCTTTGAATGCAGATATTAATGATATTATTTGTCCTTACAACATGCCCTTTAACTACGTTGTACATAATTGGTTTCATTTGTATAACCTTAATAATAACTCCATAATAAATTGCGTACTAAGTGAATTTTCAACAAAACAAGCACTTTTGACGAATTTTTTTGAAGATGACTGTACCAGTAAATTACGCCATTGTGATATCATTTTATAATAGAACTCATGCTACTTTGTCATACAAAAAATAACGATTAAATATTTAAAATGGCTTCTCCGAGAAAATATGATTTTATATTGTAGCACAATGACGAAATTTGTCATCTGAAAAAAAATCGTATCTCACTTAGAAAAATATGCACCGGGTTTTGACACTACCTCGTTTTAAAACATGTCTGTCCGTGTAAAATAAAAAATAAATAAATAAATAAAAAATGGGGTTTTTGAGAAAATAATTTTTGAAATATGCGTGTTTTCGCTTGTTGCCATATTTTCACCTCGCATATCTCAACGACACGCGGAGCTAGCAAAGGTTTTATTGCATAACCTTTAAGGGGTCACCGAGTATGTCACAAAATATAATCGGCATAACCGTCACGTTTGCCATAACGCCGTAATAAATTGCGAAATATGCGCATTTTGACCAAAATATGCAAGATTGGTGATTATTTTGCAGGTGACTGTACCATTAAATAGAGTAAATTTATGCATGAAATGACAGTGTCATTCCAAAAGCACGAGCTTAAATATTTCATGTTGGTTTTCAGAACAGTTCCCGAGATATACTCATTGAAAGCAATGGAAAAAGTGCACTTCCCGTGAAGGTTATTTTGGTACCCCATGAAAGAAATATTAATATTTCGATAACTAAATTTAATCTCGTAAAACTGATTGCTCCATAAGGGTTCAATTGGATGTGGGTTTCACATATTTTTTTTTAAAAAAAAATCGAAGACCATGACTGGGCACTAGGTCGGCTCGAAAAACACTTTTTTTCGAAAGTTGTAGTTCGCTAGTGAAAAAAAGTTGCGTTGGGTGATCCTTTTGACAGGTAAAAAATTTGAGTCATGTGGGTTAATATCCTACGTCTCCGCCAGGGGCTTTATGACGCAACTTACGGGTTTTCATTTTTTGGTGTGCGAGTACACTTACCCGGCCTAAACATGAAACGTTGTGGCCCTTTGGGGGTGAAATGTCGTTATTTTTGCGATATCTTGCACCGTTGACGAGATATTGACCAAAACCCCAGGTTCAAAAATTACACAGTTCTGCAAAAAAAAAACGCTCTCTTTCGCTCTTTTGAAAACCTTTATGTGCTTTTTATGGATTTTGGGGTGCTGAATCCGAATCCGGCAACAGATTTGCTCTATCACGTACTGTTTTTGAGATATATCGTTTTAAAACCTTGGACGGTTTACTAGGGGTCTTTTCGAATCAAGTGGGCATAAATGTTGCTAGACCGCCTTGGATCTTGGTGAAAATAATCCCAGATGTACTAATCTATTCCTTAACGCTTCCTATAAAAATTCAGCCATATTGCTCAATACTATGATGAGGGGAAAAATCGCAAACATCTGGAAATGGCTGAGAATGGGGCCTTTTTTGGAGATTTTTTTTTGATTAGTGCAAGTGGTCAAGCCCCAATGAACATATATATCAAAAGAAAGGGAAACACCAGGACAATGCGCCTGTGGAATTAGTATTCCTCTAAAATGTAAAAATAACTTTTTATAGCATTTCATTTGTCACTTGCTCAGTCACATGCCCAAGAATATATTGTGACCTCAACATGTTCTGCAGAAAAATCCTGTTTTGGATAAAAGTAGATGGACTATATAGATTAAGGTGTGCTGAATCCAGATCTGAAGTCAGAATGGCTCTATCACGTACATATTTTGAGAAAACGC